>JACXGK010009157.1:0-20494 GCA_016801125.1 Novumbra hubbsi
GCCCCTGGCCATATCTGTGCCTCGGGGCTCACAGTCAGGCTGGGGGCCCCTGGCCATATCTGTGCCTCGGGGCTCACAGTCAGGCTGGGGGCCCCTGGCCATATCTGTGCCTCGGGGCTCACAGTCAGGCTGGGGGCCCCTGGCCATATCTGTGCCTCGGGGCTCACAGTCAGGCTGGGGGCCCCTGGCCATATCTGTGTCTCGGGGCTCACAGTCAGGCTGGGGGCCCCTAGCCATATCTGTGCCTCGAGGCTCACAGTCAGTGCATGACAGTTGAGCTCCCATGTCATTGGCATGTTTCTGTTGGTGACCTCATCCATGGCTCTGCTATGACCATAACACCTTTGAGATACATTTGTTCAATTACTACAAACTAGTTATGTGGCGGTTTGCGGGTTGCAGCCCTTTAAGGATTGTTTGTGTCTTGGTCTCAGTTTGAGATGTTTTGTGAATACGGCTTTAATGCTGATTCACTCCCAGCTATGGTATGTAGGGCTGTATACCATAGGCATGACATCACGTCCCGTTTTACTGCTCTAATTGCATTGGTAATCAATCAATCAAATGTATTTTATAAAGCCTTTATTACATGAGCGGTTGTCACAAAGGGTTTTTCTAGACACCCATCCTGAAATGTGTATATAGCGATATGGCATTTTGGGGGTATTGCCAGCATTCCATGGCTTGGCAGCATGAACATCCCTTGGCTGTGGGGTCCTGGCTATGGACTGTACCACACCCCTTCAGGCACATGTGGCCTTCCAGCAGGCGGTAAAGATAGACCAGGGCATAACCGGGGCCTTGCTCCGACCCAGCCGGATGAACGCCCGCAGCATCATGGAGGACCTCCGTCTCCACTGTCACACTCTGTTCATCAGTGTCCTGCCAGGCAGACAGGTGCTTCACCAGGCATAGGGGCTCATACTAAGAGACATGGAGACTCTATCTGCAAGCCATCAGACTGCTGAACACTTGACCTGTTTGACAACCTACACTGACTCTGCTCAATTGGGCTCAGCTACCTCACACACACACACACAAACACACACACACACATATCTGCACACATTCATACATCTGTGCACAGTAAATATTTATGTATACAATAACTAAAGCTGATACTGTTTCCTCCCGCTATTATTGCTTTTGTGAATGATGTACTTTTTTTCCTTGCCGCCTTTTTATTTATTTATTTTCTGTATTGCTGAGCAGGAACCTGAAAATTAAGAATATTGCTGAATAGTTTGCCTTGTGTGTCGTGTTAAAAGATGGCAAGCTGTCCTGTCATTTCAGTTTACTTAGGCAGTGTAGCTGGGAATTGAAAGGAAGTAAGTAGTAAATATAAAATACTTTATACTTTATATTATAAAATACATTTAAAGTATCGGGAGCTTTGACAAATTGTACACTGTGCTAGATCATTGGGCAGGAAACACAACATCCAACCCCTTAAGCAAAGTGATTCAGTTACAAGGGCAATGTATTTTATTTTTATTATAATGTACATTTGATGCTAAGAAACCATTCTTGTTAACAGCAACAACCTATGAGAAATAAGATTCAACGGTCTGAAAGATAAAATGACAGGGTTTTTCACCTTGTGATTTCATGGATTGAAATTAGTGAACTTTCATTTCCTGGCCCAACACTGATTATCACAAGGCTTGCCCTGCTGCCATGCTCATTGTACAGCGGCCAAATAGTGAGACCTTATATAAACCTATAGACCTATGAAAGAATAGCATTCATCCTTTTTGAGAATTTAAAATCACCTAAATAAAAGCGTGGCAATAAGTCTCATTGAATTCAGGCAGCAATTTTGTTAGTAGAACCTGGCAACGTTTCTAATGTGGCTCCAAGACTGATATGGCTTCTACTGGTAGTAGACGGCTGCTTCTTTCAGGTCTTTGACAAACTTTATATTATACCTGGTAAATAAGTTACAGCTAACATTTATTTGAGTTAATGTTTCGGAGATGTCTAAAACACATACACTGGGGAGAACAAGTATTTGATACACTGCCGATTTTGCATGTTTTCCTACTTACAAAGCATGTAGAGGTCTGTACTTTTTGATCATAGGTACACTTCAACTATGAGAGACGGAATCTAAAAAATCCAGAAAATCGTGTTGTATGTTTTTTAAATAATTAATTTGCATTTTATTGCATGACCTAAGTATTTGATCACCTACCAACCAGTAAGAATTCCGGCTCTCACAGACCGGTTAGGTTTTCTTTAAGAAGCCCTTCTGTTCCCCACTCTTTATCTGTATTACCTGCACCTGTTTGAACTCGTTACCTGTAGAAAAGACACCTGTCCACACACTCAATCAAACAGACTCCAACCTCTCCACAATGGCCAAGACCAGACTGTGGTCTTCCAAGACTGTGGTCACTGCCAGGAGCAACCATGGAGCGCTTTGGCTCAAGTCAGCTCAGGGATTCTGAAAAGCCACGTTGGTTACTGGCTCAAACCACCCGGCAACCTTCCGCCCATTAGAAAAGTCCCGACATATTTCAAAACACTTGTCAAACCAACATTTTTACATTTTTCACAATTATGTTTCTATCATTTCATTTTTTTACATTTTTACCGAAAAACATTGCCCATAATCATGGCTGGTTTTGCGTTTCATGTGAAATAACTGAAATTAAATCCTTACAGTGGACAAAAGAATTTGAGGCGCTGGACAAAGGCATCAACTCGGACCTGCCCCAGTCTTGAGTTAGGGATGTCTCTAGCGCACTGAATAGCAGTGTGAACGTCCACATACATGGGTACAGCTAAAAACCATTCCATTTCCTTTCTATGCAACTGCATGATTCAATAATGCAGCTATTTTTCTCCTTTTCAATTGTTAGGTTGTTACTTCAGCATCTCTACTTTAACGTTGGTTTTGAACTAAATCAGAATGTATTTACAATAGAGTTACTAAACTGTTATAATAACCATTTACATACTGTACAGCTTGCTAATGGATGCCTCACTCCTGCATGAAATTAACCGATGCAAAAACCCCTCTAGACCTAAGACGCTATAATTTCTTCAGAGGTAATACACTATAAGATCCTTCAGATCTTAAGATTAAGACAGTGACAAATGCTCGGACAATGAACTTAGAGAGGTACTCTGGACTGTCTAACATTTTGTTGGGCTGCCTCTTTCGCTTTGGGTTTTACAGTGCTATAACTTTTCATAAATGCTATCGCACCAAATGTCTGAACACGTGTAACACACCTACGTGACCATAATGTACTTCTAAAAGGCAGAAAGCACTTCATTCTGACAGCTAGCTTGCCTGGGTTAGTGTGGGAGTTGTTGCCGAAAGCCCAAGCCACTTAAAGTTCTTTGCACTACATACTTTTTTTCTCTCTTCTTGAGTGGCTTTGGCACATTTATTTACTAACTTGCTGACCTTGAATCAAACACAAGGAAAGTGCAAGTAATTACTGTAGCTAGCAAGTATACTTGGCTTCCAATTATTCATTGTATGTTTTTCTGTGTTTTAGCTAGTAAGCTAATTTGGTAAAAATGTATATAGAATCTCCTAATAACCAATGGCAATGGTAACAACAGTTAAACCATGAAAAAACACCCTTGCCTTAAATTTTGCCAAACCCTAACCTAAGTGGAACTCATTCTTCAATGAAGATGTTTGTTTGCAGGTCAGGCCTGCTGTAGTGTTTTTCCCATTGTGTTTTTTTTTTACAATTTATTTATTTAATCACCTTTTTTACTTTTCTTCTCTTCCACAACTTTGTCACTTCCACATGTATCTTCAGCCCCAGTGGAAGATTACTGCACTCCTTCTACTGCTCCTCCAGACAGTAAGTCAGGTGGAGTAATCTTCTCCAGTAAATCAGTTGGAGTAATCTTCTCCAGTAAATCAGGTGGAGTAATCTTCTTCAGTAAGTCAAGTGGAGTAATCTTCCCCAGTAAGTCAGGTGGAGTAATCTTCTCCAGTAAGTCAAGTGGAGTAACCTTCTCCAGTAAGTCAGGTGGAGTAATCTTCTCCAGTAAGTCAGGTGGAGTAATCTTCTCCAGTAAATCAGGTGGATAAGGGCACGATCACTCACCTTACAACCTCAGTTAGATTTTCCAGAGCCCGGACCACCTAAAGAAGTCTTTAGAGCCAGCTAGCATGATAATCCCTGCTGACGATGCCTCCCCTGTCTCAGAGCAAAGCCGGACAATTTGTAGCTTTCCTGGGTCTTTCTAACCACTAAGGGCAGAGTCAAGACTTAACGACAGACTGGTCCTACAAGAGATCACTATGCCACCTGGGAGTTCAAGCATCCACTATTTTCAAGTTGTTTAATACCTGAGACTTCCAGTTACATTAACTAATCCCAGGTACATTAACTAATCCCAGTTACATAAACTAATCCCAGGTACATTAACTAATCCCAGTTACATTAACTAATCCCAGGTACATTAACTAATCCCAGTTACATTAACTAATCCCAGGTACATTAACTAATCCCAGTTACATTAACTAATCCCAGGTACATTAACTAATCCCAGGTACATTAACTAATCCCAGTTACAATAACTAAACCCATTGGATGACACAGTTGTTCATGTCACTCAGTGTGACATCAGTAGGAGTAACCAGTGAACAATACTGAATTGACAGATTTGTCGATGGCGCTGCTGGAACAGATGTTATGATGGCGAGGGTCAACTGATCCACGTAAGTCTCCTCATCTCTGTGTTCTCTTGTCACTTGTCGTTCACACAAACACACCGTCTGCTTGTTAGGAAAGGGTCAGTGAGCCTGGAGGAAGTACAGCGTACCAGCAGCGGATAACTTTTCTGAAACAAAGTGCCACAAAAAAATCTCTTTGAAAATGATGAACAAACTGAATCATTGTATTGGAGGTTGCTCCGATGCCTAGCTTGCTACTTCAACATATTCTAAATGCAATTGTGTAGATGTGGGTATTTTCTGTGTTTTTACCAGGCTGCCATGTCATGGGGACTGTTGTCACTGTGTTACTGCTCCTTAACAACATGTCAGACAACAATGAGATGTTTACAATCTTATTAATGTGTGGCTATGTTAGTATACAATTAAAGGCAGTTCATGCATGAAACAAAAACGGAAATGATCACTAGTTCCAGATGCAAAAGTACACTATGTGTATTTTACCAACTAAACCATTGTGATTTGAAGAAAAGGGAGTATAATTAAAGAAGAAGGCATAGTAAGGTTGTCAGGTTATGTCAAGGTATAAAAGAGATATATGAGAACTCTCCAAAGCCTGTCATAATGTCTGGTCGGACACTGGAATGTTTCTGTGAGAAGGCAATTAATTCTCAATTTCTCAGCCCTGTGACAATCCCACATGAGTTTAAAGAAGACCAAGACAAATAGTCTAATTGCTGGACTAGTTTTCAAAGAAAAGTCTTCTAATAGCTTAGATTGAACGGAAGTTCAGTTTATTCAACAGGAATGATTGAGTGGTTCAAGAGAGAAGTAGACGTGGCTCACCACAGAACTACATGCAGCCTTGGTAAGATGAGCAAGACTTGAGGAAACATTTAGTGGGACCCCTAAGAATTCTTAGGATCTAATCAAACCAGTACATTTCAGTCAAAAATTTATGTTTGGAGCCTTTTATTGCTTTCTGTTTCACAAAAAAAATTTGGTAAAGCTCATGCAAAATCTACCATGGTGACAGGAAGACAGCTAAGCATTTAAAAGAACCACTTTGTTTTTATTGAAAGAACTCTACAACACGTTACTGCAGTTTTCACCTACAGTGCAATTTTACATTTGAATCCTTCAGGTATGACCAGAGTGCTTTGACTTCCTTTGGCCTGGTATCATTGATCAGGCTGGGTATCTGTAAAGGCCCTTTTCCTTTGCTGATGTTACAAGGGCTTTAAACAATTTTATTGAACAATAAAAAGTTTTGCAAGATTTGCTAGCAGCAAATATATGGATAGCATATTTGCATCTGCCAAACAGGCCTACACATTATTTCTTGAATAGAAAGGAATAGGGTCAAACAAAGCACAGTCCTTGAAAGAGAAGCAATATTCCAATAAAAACAAGGGGTTGAAATGAATTAGTCCTACTCAAATTATCTTCAGTATCATTCTTTGTTCACCTGATTGTTCCACACTTGCTGCTTCTCAGCACTACAAAGCTGCTCGCTCGCCTTATTAGTTGCCTGGCTCAGGCACTTTCTCCTCATGAATTGAACTCAACAGGAAACTTTTTAATTATTCAGGTGGAGTAACTTCCTTCTTGGTTCCGAGACTTAAAAAACAACAGGAAAAATGTGTCCGGCGTATGTTGCCGATCCTGTAGAGGGGTTTGGGGTTTCTCCAAATCCATATTTATGCATTGGAATCAGACGTATGCACGGCATAACTCATCACTCAGCGTCTTGTATTTAGTTAATGTACTTACCCTGGATACATCCTTACATCTCATCAACCGATTTGGTTCAGTGTGTGGCGTCTGTAACGATCTTCGGCAATGTTTTTCTAGGCTGAAAATGAAGGAAAGCGTCATGATGCTGAAAAACATAACCAATCAGAAACATTGCCAAAAGATGGAGCATACCAAAAATAATAGTTCAGAAAGAAAAGACTGGGGAGAAATCTCAAATTGAATGGCACAGAACGATCTTGGCTAGTTGTTTTTGAACAGGGGCCTAAAGGTTCTTGATGAAGGTAATATGGACAGACAGATAAATGAATAACTTGTACCAGAATGATCGTGGGGGGGTGAATTACTTGTGGACAAACAACAACTGAAGATGGCTAAAATACAGGTTAGGCTGAGCATCACTGTAGAATTTACCTAGGCAATTATTTAATCCAAAACACGTCCAACAAAATACTAAACATACTTCATGTGCATTAAACTAATCAATTCAAATATTTTGGTGACCTGAAATATTGGGGCTAATATCCGGGAAATATCAGGGCTTTTTTTTTACTGTAGCAAAAGCTGGATCATTCAGTCCTTTGCCTTTTCTGGTTTAAAAGAAAAGTCCTCATACTCTCTGTCAGTCTTCCCAAGAGGCCTCACCATGCCTGTGACTCTCATTCAGTCTTCCCAAGAGGCCTCACCATTCCTGTGACTCTCAGTCAGTCTTCCCAAGAGGCCTCACCATGCCTGTGACTCTTCTAGGTAACTTCTATCAACTGCTAACAGGTGCAGGCAAATGTCTGATTTCTACAAGTCAAGCTGATCCTTAGTCTAATTCCATACAATGTATATTGTAGCTTTCACTCGGCTGTTCACAGGGCCCGGGGTTTAAAGAATGGTTTTCCCCCAAAATAGAGCAGCCTTGTAGGGAGGTTGCCAAAGAAGAACACTGCATGGGGCTGAAAAATGATCACCGCCAAAACTCTTCCCCATAAAAAGAATTACAATTACTCATTTATGCAGATGACCGAGACAGAAATGGGCCTCAAATACTCAAGGAATTTTAGTGTGGATGTTTGTGGGTGTGTGTGTGTGTGTGTGTGTGTGAATAAGAGTTAAATATAGAGTGCTGAAAACTCTGTGGCATCTCCCGCACAACGCAGATCATTTGAGTTGGTACATTGTGACAGAACTGTGTATTGCGTAGCTTTTTCTTGTCTCTGTTTCTTCTCACGTTGTGTCGCGGCGTCCTGTTGTGTAATGGGGGTCATTAACAAGGCCTGGCAAACTAACATTGCACCCCTACTAGGGGAAAAGCGTGAGATTCATCAGGCAGTTCCTCACAAGTGCCTTTGCTCTCACTCCCTCTCTCTCTCTTTCTTTCACCTCTCCCCCATTTCTGCCAAATGTCTTTCCGGAGCCCAGCTAGAGACCAAACAAAATGTGCTCCATGACCTCATTGAGTGTGCACAGTATTCACTCCTCTGCATTGTTTAATTATTTATTGTCATCCTCTTCTGAATGCACTGTTAGATTATTGCATGAGGCTCATCCATTACATATATGCGAATGCTAAGGTCTCTTTCTCCAAAAATGTTGTTTGATTTTTAATCTTAATTTTCTGTAAGATTTATATTATCTTACTCATTAGACATGGTTTTCATTTGACAAACATTTAAATAATTCCAGCCTCTTAAATAGGCCCCATCTATTCCTTATTGGTTGGGTGCTCTATTACAATGAGGAAAGTGATCTGGCTGGTCGCTACAGGCAACCCCCACAGAAGGCAGCAGGAATACGGAATTCAGCAATTTGATTGGTCCAAGCCATCGGGGGCCAGCTATCATTATCTAAGAACAAGGAATAGGCAGAGTGACGCACAAATTAGACTTCTAAATGAAGGACAAGAAGCAAGAGACAAAGCTGTCTAATCCAGTCTCCCTAAAGCATGTGTACAAAAGAGATGTGCAAGCAGACAGAGGTGTACGAAAAGACAGAGGAGATGTAAAGGAGGCAGAGTTGTACGGGAAGACAGAAGAGATGTACGAGAAGACAGGAGAGATGTACGAGAAGACAGAGGAGATGAACGAAAAGTCAAAGGAGATGTACGAAAAGGCTCAGTTGTATGAGAAGACAAAAGATGTACGAGAAGACAGAAGAGATGTACAAGAAGACAGAGGAAATGTACAAGCAGGCGAAATATGTACGAAAAGACAGAGGAGATGTACGAGAAGTCAGAGGAGATGTACGAGAAGACCAAAGATGTACGAGAAGACAGAGGAGTTGTACGAGAAGTCAGAGGAGATGTACGAGAAGACAGAGGAGACGTACAAAAAGACAAAGCTGAAAGAGAAGACATAGGAGATGTACAAGATGACAAAGGAGATGTACACGCAGACCGGAGATGTACAAGAAGACAGAGGAGATGTACGAGAAATCATAGGAGATGTACAAGAAGACAGAGAACATGAGATATATGAGAAGACAAATGAGATGTACAAGAAGACAAAGGAGATGTACGAGAAATCATAGGAGATGTACAAGAAGACAGAGAACATGAGATATATGAGAAGACAAATGAGATGTACAAGCAGGCAGGAGATGTACAAGAAGACAGAGGAGATGTACAAGAAGAGAGAGGAGATGTTCAAGAAAACAGAGTAGAAATACAAGCAGACAAAAGATGTAGAAGCAGACAGGAGATGGAAACCAGATCCAACAGGGTCAGGTCATCCCCTACCACCTGCTGTCATCCATGACAGGGACTCCTTGGGTTCTACGGTGAAACAGCAGGTCCTCAACTGACGGCGGGGCTCTGAAAAGATATATATGATATCATGTAATGGCTCCATATGATGTAAGGGCTGTGCTTAGCTTTGATTTATCCAGCCCATCAACGCCTTTACAATATATTATTGTTGCTATCTGTTGGCTCCTCCAGGATAGCCAAGTGCCAAATCTGACAGCCACGTTATTCATTGATTAACTCATACAAACTGTACACACACACACACACACTAATAACTAGTGGTTGGAGCATCTGAACGGTAATCAAATGTTTACTTAATAGCTAAAAGAAAGAGCAACAGTCAGATGAAACTTTATCTCAGCCCAAACACAACAACAGGAAGTCATTCAGCTACTCAATTCTCTTCTGGGGTCCAAATTGTGGAAGCAATTCAGCAGGCAAATGCATAGAAGACGTAACGTTATATTTCAGGTTGAACCTTGAACAATTAGTGACACTGTTGTACGATTCACCATATTGTTTGTAGCATCTATCATAAAACAGTTAGCCAAATCCTTGCTTGAATTGAGATTTGGCCGCACGCGCTTTGGCCTCGGGTCTACTTACTTTGGAATTATACAATGACCTTTGAACCAACGCCTCCGCAGTGATTAGAGCACTCAAGGACCATTCAAGAGGGAGGAAATTCTAACGTGGAATGTTTAAATCTGATGATCGAGCACTCAGCCAACGGTTAAATGTTCTCTTTGAAGTGTATAAATGATTTTGCGTGAGTTATGTTCACAAAACTGGCCATTATGATTCATTTTTATCTTGTTGATCATATGTAACTTATATCATCCCAGTCTTCCATTAGCTCTTCTACAGGGAATCTACCCTGCACCACTTGAGAAGTAATGTGGTAGATTCTTGCGGTTTCATGAATCTTGTCGATAACACTGTAAAGATGTCCTGCATGCTTTCACTAATCCAGAACAGGAAACAGAAGAAGGAATAAAAATCCAAAACAGTAATAATAAATGGGAGGGCTGGTTGCTTGACGATCATTGCGTTACGATTGTTTTTCCCACATTGGTTCTTTAACCAATGTCCCACATGACTGTTTTACACCCTTGATAAAGAACAAGAGCAGTCAAGCACATTTTTATACAAGCAGTATGTGAAGAATATGAGCCAAACATTAACGTTTTAATCATAAACGCCTGGCTCCGTTTTCTTGTCTATGGCTGTGGATTTCATAAACGTAGACACATTTCATGAGTTCGTAAATATCTTTTCACTGTTGTTACATTTTTCTCAAGTGCTGATTGTCCGCAACCGACATCCAGTGTCCTAGATTGCGCAGGAAAACTCGCCGTTCTGGTTATGAAGGGGCTTAGCATGGACTACCGGCTGGTTTGAGAAATCTGAACAACAATCAAGCAGCAGTTTCTGCAGTCCACGGTTTGTTCTAATAATGGGAGAGGAGAGCCAGGACTATGTGAGTGTGCTCTACTTTAGGTTGGGCCTGGGATCAGAGCTGCCCTCAGAGTTCCCTGTCACAGCTAATTAAAGCTGGGATTCAGCGAGTCGGGCAACCTGGCTGCGTTAACGGGCTGGTGGCTTGCCGTTCACCCCAAAGTTAGCAAGCAGCGCTAGGTCTGCAGCAGCAGCAGCTTTGGATATTGGACCAACTGTCTTTTTTGGCCCGGGTGACAGAGACCAATAATATTCAGCACATTTTCTACACGCCTAATATCTCCTGGACAGCCTCGGAGCCAGTAAAAATACACTCATTTCCAGCTTTCAGTGTTGGTTAGCATCCAGCTCTTGCTGACAATTTATGGGAAAATATGGGAGGAGGGAGGGAAAAAGATTTCATTCCTTCACTAAGTGGGACATTCATTTGAATCCCACAGATAGATTGCATACAGCTTTTCAGTGTTGTAAATCACAGGAAAGATTACAGAAATTTCCAGAAACAAATGTATAATAAAGAAACCGAGGCATAAAACATTCTGGACATCAGGTTACATTTGGTCTGACTCTTTGCCTTGTTTTTCCATTTGGCTTGCATCTCTACAGTGAAACAGATCAAAACGTATTGTCATTCAGTCTTTATTTACAACCCCATATACAAAATAGATTCCTTCTTTATACACTTATAAATAGCTTTTATCAGCAGATGAAACAAGCTGTTATAACAAACTGCTATTTCCAACAAAAAACCAAGGTACATGTTTTTCCAGTGGGAACAAACAGGATATTTTTTTATGGTTTCCTTCAAGACCGTGCAGAGACCTTTCTAGAGGCATGTTCCGAAACAGAAGAAACAAAGGTACATGTTTTTCCAGTGGGAACCCTCAGGATCTTTATTTATGGTTTCCTTCAAGACCGGACAGACTATATGTGGTGCTCATGCCTATGAGTATACAGCTAAGGGCCATGTACTATGCACAGATTGAGCCTGAGCTGTGCAACCGTGTGGTTTCTTGCACATTAAAATGGTGTAATGATGAGGCTATCAAGTCTGTAGAAACCAACACACTCTGTACCAGGCTGGCACTAATGTGACGTTCAAAGCCACACTACGTAGGTCAGGAATATGTGTTGGGGTCATTTGAACTTTTCACTAAAATTATTTTTATTATAACAGACTTGTGGAATCAAACAGGGCAGTTACAACAAATGTAGCACATACAGCATCTGTTTTAATGTTTTACCTTGTAGGCTTTGTGATGATATGTGCTGTGAGTCTGGTTTTAACAGATGTGTTGACTCTAGTCAGGTTATAATAAGATTGATACTATTTTCTAGCACAAAGTCCAGGAAATGCCATATAAATCTCGGCTGAAGATAAAACAGGTCTCTGTAATAAACTATTGTTTTCTTTCTTTTCATCAGAAGGACATATTCTCTGGGAACAGCCAGACTCCCAGGTCCATTGGTTGGCTGGCTCTTTCTCATTGTCTATTTTACCAAAGTTGCTGAAAATCCCCCATCTTGTTGGAAGGCATCCTTCACTGGCACTGCACTGCCGTTTCAGAGACACTTGGAATTCACCTGAGACTGAACACAACGGAGTTCTCAATCTTCCAGGTGCTGTGGAATGACTACTGGCATTTTCTGGGAAGGAAATACTCTGACCGGAAAAATGTAGATGCCAGGACCTAGAAAGTGTAAGCGTGGATTAGCGTGGTGAAGTGGTGCAGTGTAGAGATTCTATTAAATGAATAGACATGTTATGTCATAATCCTTGGTTTCACAATGAGGTTTAAGTCCTTCTGGTCAGGGAGAAATACAAGTCAGTCTAATTGAAATCAATGGCAGTGTTTCTGGATTATAGGAAAATAATAAGTGATATTAGAAAATGTTGACCTAGAATATAGTCCTTTGATTCAGTTAATACAGGTTCCCTTTAAATGTTTGTTAAAAATAGTTTTAAATATAAATGTAATAAGATCATTTGTTTTCTCAGAAAGCTGTGATTGCAATTACAGTATATCATAAAATATCAGCACTTGTTGCATTTACAACCTATGTAATTCCTATCATCAGCTGATTTCCGCCTGTGTCAGTTGATTCACTGCAGTGAATGGATTGCTTGAATGGCACTTCATTGTAACAATCACGGGGTGTCATTCCATCAAACCTAGCAGGCTAGAAACACATTTACTATCCATTAGAATCTGGCTTTGAGGGGCAGTGTACAGTACTTGTATTATTTTGATTTCACCTAATAGAAATACAGAGAGGTGTGGAATCGGGACGCATAATTGCTCACATTTTGGTCATGTAATGAACAAAAGACTAAGCCATTAAAAACAAATGTGGAATTTGTCAAAACTTTTAAAAGCTAAAAGAAAGTCACCGTGTTTGAAGTGTTCCGCCCTCTAGGAACAGATACCATTCAAACCAACCTTAACCAAAACATAATGGAAATCTGTTTTAAAATAAACATCTAAAGATATTTGGTATGGAAATGGATGAAAGATATAGTGGCAACCCTGTGTTCTTGGGGAAGTACATCCCCATGAGTTCTAGTTTAAGCGTTAATGTATTCTTGTTGGGGCGGGCTGGGTGGTACAGTGGGACGGGGCTGTTATTTAGGTGGGACGTCTCGCATGGAGGCTCTGGGGGGCTTGTGGGACAGCAGGGGTGTGTGTCTATGGGTCCCCGAC
Organism: Novumbra hubbsi; assembly: GCA_016801125.1. Lineage (NCBI taxonomy): Eukaryota > Metazoa > Chordata > Actinopteri > Esociformes > Umbridae > Novumbra > Novumbra hubbsi. The sequence goes on from JACXGK010009157.1 coordinate 13,301, forward strand.
ACTAGCTTATATAAGGGGTGGGCATCGTTCTCTTTTGTCTCCTGAGTGTGACAGCACCTGTGGATAGTTAACTAGTCAGTCCTGCTACAGTATTTGGCTAGCATCAGTAATAGGCATTTAGTTAGCATTCCGCCTAGGGTGCTACAATATCAATGAAATAAACTAATATCCACTTGCACCTGCGTAGCTCATACGTTCCACTTGTTTTGGCAAAGCAACTTACAAAAACTATACGTTTGTAACTATATTATTTTTTATAGTAGAGGGATGGCCGTTTTTGTCACTCAATGCGAATTGAAGCTACAGCATAATAATTATAAGGAAATGCATCATCCCACTGGTATATTTCCATCCATCATCAACACCAGTGTTGATCACCCACCTTAACCGCTGTTGATCACCCTAACCTTAACCGCTGTTGATCACCCTAACCCTAACCGCTGTTGATCACCCTAACCCTAACCACTGTTGATCACCCTAACCTTAACCGCTGTTGATCACCCTAACCCTAACCACTGTTGATCACCATAACCGCTGTTGATCACCCTAACCCTAACCACTGTTGATCACCATAACCGCTGTTGATCACCCTAACCCTAACCGCTGTTGATCACCCTAACCTTAACCGCTGTTGATCACCCTAACCCTAACCGCTGTTGATCACCCTAACCTTAACCGCTGTTGATCACCCTAACCCTAACCGCTGTTGATCACCCTAACCTTAACCGCTGTTGATCACCCTAACCTTAACCGCTGTTGATCACCCTTACCCTAACCGCTGTTGATCACCCTAACCCTAACCGCTGTTGATCACCCTAACCCTAACCGCTGTTGATCACCCTAACCCCAACCGCTGTTGATCACCCTAACCGCTGTTGATCACTCTAACCACTGTTGACCACATGTTTATGAGCCACTGAAATTATGTTGCTTACATTTTGCAATGACCAGTGAGGGTGTTCTTGCAAAAATAAGTGGGCCTCTGCATTTGGGTTGTTAACAATTGTTTCTTTCGAACATCTGCAGACAGGGTGAAAGAAACAAGTTGGTGTACAGTATTCTATCCATAATGCTTTTGGTCTCCTTGATGGAGACCAAAAGCATTGTGTTGGTGGCACTGGCTAAAGCAATTTACATCTTTTCTTTTTAGAAGAGTATCATATTACAGTTGACTCGTTCTGCTGTGCTGTCCAAATCGTAAACACACGTTAACGTTACAAACACAACCCAGAGAAATCTATGTTTTTGAAACGGTTCTTTGGCACTGATGGCGCTTGTTCCACAAACGTTAACAGAAAACCCTTAATAGAATTTGGTCTACATCTTATGTGATTGGCAATTCATCAACATTTACCGAAGATCTTTGTAATGTTCTTTCTATACGTAGCCATGAGTCTCATCTGTTTGGCAGGAGTGTAATGTCCATGACTAACGTATCTCTGTGAAGCTGGACAGTATGCTCCAAGGACAGGCTTTAAGCTGCCTCAATTACTTAACCCATTAAGGTTGGTTTCAGCTTACGCCACAACAGTGATTCAATTAATGGGCAGGAAAAACAAAGTGGGTGGGGTTAATAGACTAATAAGCTATTACACTAACCCCAATCCCACATAATGACGAGTTGCTTACAAATCAGGGCACAAAGAAGGACTATGAGAGAGGGACATGACAGACTGTACCAGAGGCTATTCCATTTTGGCTGGGGGAAGAAAACATGCAAAGTATATGCAACAGCAAATAACTACCAGTTGCTTTACGTGTTTTCTCCATTGGACAACATGCCCTCCAACACACATCCCCTTCGACACCCCCCATTCCACACACACACACACACACACATTATAGAGCCTAACTGCTGAAATATGGTGTTCATTATAGATAATAGGGCACTTTGACCACACACACCGTACAACGCAGCAAGATGGCCTCACCTTGTGCTCTGGGGCTCACAGACGGCCTGAGGTGCACAATAATGGAAGCAGGGTGCTAGTTGCAGGAGACATTTTAAGTGCACAATTTAAACATCTGTAACTAGATCCCGTGGAACACAAGGCTGGGAAGTACAGCGCTCAGGCGTCTCCTGCAGAGGGTTGTGAAAGGAAACCGTGTACAACCTCTCATTTACATTTCCCACGCAATTCGTCCGGACATATTCTTGCCTTGTTCAGGGCTTTAGAATGACTTGTGAAACAGCTCAGTTGGCGAGAAGAAAAGTAGTTCAATGTACTAGAAAAATGAAAACGTTTTTGTATTTTTTCTCACCATCTATGAATAATGAGGACCAAAAGATCAACATACCTCATTTCTATCACAGTAGGTGTTCCCCTGTGATTTTTGGATGTACAATGCTCAAGTTTAAATGTTCTTCTATTCAATTAGTATTCATAGGCCTGACTATTCTCCAACCAACATCTAAACTTATATGACACCAATATTGACAAGTTGTCTTGATCATATATACAAAATAAAGTCCCTGCATTTCCTGATCATTATCCGGGAACCACAAACCTTACAACCAACTTGTCTAAACATCGGATGTCATTAAGCTGGGGAGAAGAATAGAGTAAAAAAAAACATTAGCCAGGTAACGTGGTCACAATTCAGATGAAAGTTAGCCAATAAAGAGGCAAAGACAGTCAGCTATATTTTGTTCAGATAGAAAATGAACTTATGTTAGCTTATGTTAGCTAGAGCTTAATCAAATCAGTCATACGATTAAAAGAATAACTGAAACTAGATCACGTTTAAAAGAATATTCTTTCAGGCATTTATTTGCTTTATTTGACAAGAAAGTGTGAGAAGAGAGATTGAGGAGCAACGACTGAGGAGAGAGGTTTTGCAGAAAAAGCAGTTGGCTGGAATCAAACCAACACTGCAGGGCACCTCCACACTGGAGGCAGAGGTTTAGAGCATTGAATCAAACAAGAACACTAAAAGTAGATTTAAAAAATGGGACATTCAAGCACAGACCTTTTGGTAGAGGCCAAATTAAAGGCTACTGTAAAATGTAGGTAGTTAAGCATACGCTCTTATCAAGCCTAACATTCTAAGTTCATATTTCCACCCTTTATTGGTACTGCCCCCTCCATGCTCTCAAGATCCATGCACTCATTAAGTGAGCTACACAGGAATCACGCAATAGTATTACCAAGGTCTTTGCATTGATCGGAAGCTGAAACGCCTGATTCCCCTTTGCGATACAAAGCATTTCCAGCAGTTTAGGATTCAAACATTCGCAAACAGTCTGATTCATACTCTTCAGAGGCATAATGTGTATTAGCGTCCTATTATACAGGAAATAACGATTAGTAAAATTAGGCTTCATGTATTTTTAGATATGGACTAATTATAGGTCTAAATGTTTAATAGCACAACCTAAATAATAATTCCAAAAAACCTTTAATGTGTTTTACATTGATCAGCAAATCGATAATGTGGCCAGGTTGCATAGACTGTAGTACTGACGGTTCTACTGTACTATCAAACCCAGCACACACTCCTGTCATGCTTCACGGTTCTACTGTACTATAAACCCAGCACACACTCCTGTCATGCTTTACAGTTCTACTGTACTATCAAACCCAGCACACACTCCTGTCTGGCTTCACCCCTACTTGCCAAGACAGCATGTTACCAATAGTCATTTTCTCTATGATATACTGAGAAAAAATATACAGAAGAACAATAGATATGTATTACAGGTAAATTAGGACTAGACATAAAGGTTTGATGGTTTGGTGGGGAAAGGTAGTGAATGTTTTAGTGTGAAGTGAAAAGTATTAGGTACAAAACACATCATTGTGAGAGTATGAATCAGGTATGAAGCAACATATTCAACTCTTATTAGGTAAGACCTCTGTTAGGTAAGACTTCAGACATTCAGAAATGTGGTGCTCATGTCAATATCCATTATTTTTCAGCTTCAGTCCAATGGCTGCATTATAAAACCTTTCAACCAAAGACATGACCTACCCAGTCTGTACTTAAGCGAGTCTCCAACACCTTGTCTCTATTTCTGTGGATATGTGAAGCTCACATTTGATTTCGGGAGCAAGGAGGCGGAGTGATCTTTATTAAGCGGTCACTGTCTCTTATTACCGCTGTGGAAATTAGAGACCACTTAATGACCTGCTAACCATGACTGCTCTTATGATCTGCTTCTGTGTGCAAGGGCTTCCTGAACAAAACTACAAAGACACATTCACAGCCAACGGCTGCTGAGACAAGGATGCAGAGGAAGGAGGAGACAAGAAATGTAGAGAACATAAATGTATGATCTACTGTACACTAGTTACTGTACCCAAGCACAATATGGATCTACTGTACACTAGTTACTGTACCCAAGTACAGTATGGATCTACTGTACACTAGTTACTGTACCCAAGCACAGTATGGATCTACTGTACACTAGTTACTGTACCCAAGCATAGTATGGATCTACTGTACACTAGTTACTGTACCCAAGTACAGTATGGATCTACTGTACACTAGTTAATGTACCCAAGCACACTATGGATCTACTGTACACTAGTTACTGTACCCAAGTACAGTATGGATCTACTGTACACTAGTTACTGCACCCAAGTACAGTATGGATCTACTGTACACTAATTATTGTACCCGAGTACAGTATGGATCTATTGTACACTAATTACTGTACCCAAGTCTTATTACTGTGTTCTGCCCAGATTACTGTACCCAAGTATTATTACTGTGTCCTGCCCAGATTACTGTACCAAAGTCTTATTACTGTGTCCTGCCCAGATTACTGTATCTAACTCTTATTACTGTGTCCTGCCCAGATTACTGTACCCAAGTCTTATTACTGTTTCCTGCCCAGATTACTGTACCCAAGTCTTATTACTGTGACCTGCCAAGATTACTGTACCCAAGTCTTATTACTGTGTCCTGCCCAGATTACTGTGCCCAAGTCTTATTACTGTTTCCTGCCCAGATTACTGTACCCAAATCTTATTACTGTGTCCTGCCCAATTTACTGTACCCAAGTCTTAATACTGTATCCTGCCCATATTACTGCAACCTAGTCTCTTATAAACGTGTAGCAGAGCTAGTTTACAGAAAGTGTTTGTGGTACTCAAAATTAAAAGGCAGTTGATTGGCATTAAAACGTGGTTGATATAAAAAATAAATTGCCTCAAAATAGAGGGAATACAAATGATTGCTAATTGTGGGCAATGAGGTGATTGGGGTCTTTTCTGCATGGGAACATTTTCTACCATGATATTTCTATTGTGTTGGTTACGTTCCATTGACCCTTTTATCCTAACTGCATCCACAACTCATAGACCAAATCAAAGATTGTAACAGTTCACTGTTCCACTAAGGGACCACAAATCATTCACATGCTAATAACAGTCAGTCTCAAATCATAACATATGACATAACTTTAATTTACATTTTACATTTTTTATATCAATCCACTTTCCCCACAAAAGTAAAAAATGCATTTATATTTCCAGAACATAAAAATATTACTTATTTAACACAAATAGTGTTTCAACACAGAGCCAATCGTTTTTTTGTTGCAGCACAGATGAGCCAACTGAGGGTATGGGATATTTCCAGACTGACTGTGTTAATCAATTTTCCTTTATAGTGCGAGAGAGATACTATGGGACCTCAGCTAGTTGGACCTAAGGGATGTGTGGTTGGGGGGATTAAATAAAATATTGAATTAAAGAAAATGTGGATTATTTCGCACACAACAGTCTGCCTCAACATTGCCTGCCTCGACTTGCCTACTCAATCACTTCCCCTACCCTTCACCGTATGTCTCAATCAGCTAGCTAATATTATTCAAAACGTCTTTTTTTTTACATAAAGTTATACAGTTTGTGTATTCAATTGGTAATAGTTACTGGTAAAAAGAGAACCTGACAAGATTATAACACATTCAAATGCTGCATGGGTGCTGATAGAACTGGAGAACTGATTCTGCTCTGTACCTCAGGCAGGAATGGAAACAGTTTGGTAAACACTTCAGTACCTGCTGTAGGTTTGCTGAAACACATGTGGGATGGTATCTTGTACATCCTAGGTCAGTACCAGGATAACAAACATTGGCTCCATGTCAAGTCAAACATCTGTAGCCTTAATAGCAACCCAGCCATATTTGCGACCTATACTTTTGCTACCACATATAAACACTGCCCACCCTGTAGAAGTCAGCCTAAATCACTGAATCGCTTCTGGCTTTGAACAGGATTGGCCCCCTTTCAGCAATGTGTTGCTTCTGAACAAGGGTATGGTGATTCATTCTCACCTCAATGGCAGGGTTACTCTCTTTGTTGTCGTGAGAGCTAACGCCTCACCGCTCAGATGACAGCTCACCGCTTCCACTGGGGGAGTTGGACAGGTATGGAGCACAGCAAGTTCCTCATTATATTGGCTTCAGCAACATATAGGGCACACAATTATGTCTTTGGGGGACGGCGCAAAGAGGCATCTGGCTAATCAAACCGGTGCAGTAATGTGTATTACGTCAACTGGTCAATTTGCTCACTCAGCAGAGCGGACAAACGGGGTGTGTGGGGGGGAGGGTGTTGGAATTAGCCCCCCCTACCCAGACTGTATGGGAGCAACTGTAGTGTGAAGGCCTATCAACAGCAAATATAGTAAAATTACTGTTCCTCGGTTAACTAGATTGGTGTTTGGACATTTGATGTGTTTGTGCACATTTCTTCCAGATGGCAAGACTGCATGGGAATTTGACCGAATGTCTCGCTTTGGCGATGTGCCAGTTGTGTTCTAGGTAAAGTTGTGATTGCTGATCCTTTTTTAAATTTTGTTTCATTGGCCAAGTTAAAATAATGCACAGTATTTCAGATCTCCTGAAACTGGGAAAACTTGGCCACTCGTTTAAATTGAAAGAAAACTAATTTAGCGTAACATTCACTTTAAAAGTCATAGTCTATGGTAAATGTATGACATACTGCTTGCAGTAGATTCACACAATAAATTGGATTATACGTAGACATTGCCAGGATCAGCTGCTTATTTAATAGTCCAGAATTGCTAGAAGACATGAAACACATGTACGTTACAATGTACAAACTGTGAATTCAAAAGGATCTCGACAGAACTAGACAGACCTATTAGTTCAAAGGTCTGTGATGGATGACCCTTAGAAACAATGTTGAGTGTGACCCCTGTGATGGATGACCCTTAGAAACA
>JACXGK010009158.1:0-20549 GCA_016801125.1 Novumbra hubbsi
CAGTGATGTGCTTAGGGAGAATATAGATGTGTTTTTCATCATCACCCTCAGAGTGGATGTGTGCCGTCTATTTCTGCTCCAGTGATGTGCTTAGGGAGAATATAGATGTGTTTTTCATCATCACCCTCAGAGTGGATGTGTGCCGTCTATTTCTGCTCCAGTGATGTGCTTAGGGAGAATATAGATGTGTTTTTCATCACCACCCTCAGAGTGGATGTGTGGCGCCACTTGTCTCTCCGAAAACAATTGCCTCGTTTAATCGGCTTTTCAAGAAAAAACAAAAAGGCCGACAATCATGCAGGATGGCCTTGATTTGTGAGTGGTTTGTTGTAAGTGTGCAAAACCTTTAGAGAAGCGCCATGCTAAAGTATATTTCTGAAACATCTAAATCAGTAGACTAGGTAAATTACATAACCGTGTTCCAAAAGCTAGTCAGAGGAAAGTGAAAGACAGAGGCCCAGGTGGAGGACAAGTTCTGCCCCTTTGTGTAAGGCGTGGTAATTAAGTGGACCGATCTGCAGGAGGTTTGCTGATCAAATCCCTATATTTAGGTGATGTCAGCATAAAGTAGCGTACGCAGACGCTTCAGTAAGGTTCGGTCGTGTAACAACTATGACCATATTACACACAACAGGAAACAATCACGGACACAGAGACAAGACACACAGGGGATTAAGTAGCCAACTACATAGGATGCAGCCGGAGGGTAATCAGGAAATTTTCACAAGACATGGGGAAAACAGGACGGACGAGTACGATGGCGACTAAAAGGCCGGCGACGTGGAAAACCGGGGTGCCACGCGACCAGGGGAGGGTGTCTGCTGGCGCCGTGACACTTTAAACTAAAATACAACAAAACCATCTATTGGCTGTTGGCCTAGGTGGCCTAGGTGGAGAGTGGCTAGGTGGAGAGTGGCTAGGTGGAGAGTGGCTAGGTGGAGAGTGGCTCATTTGCGTTTGTCCAAACAGACAACATAACTGTAATGTCAAACAGCAATTATCACATTTGAAATACACCTCAGCTGTTATGCTTTGCATTGGACTGCTATTGGAGGATATTATCTAATACATTGTGGGCTAACCAAGCTAGCTATGGAGACATACTGTATGTGTACATATATATATATATATATATACATACATACGTCAGTAATGGCCATAGCAACCAGCCTGTAACTATGGGATGAACTTGCAGTGTCCCATTTTAACTACTCCTCTCCAGTGAGGCGACCAGTATTAATGAATACAACAGGAAGCTTATTTATCTGGCTGAGATGTAGTAGAGTAAATAAGACAATCACAACAAACCATTTTATACAAGCACAACACTGACTGAACATGGGCGGAACACTGACTGAACCAGGGCTGAACAGTGACTGAACACAGGCTAGACACTGACTGAGCACGGGCTGAACACAGGCTGAACACAGACTAAAAACAGGCTGGGCACTGACTGAGCACGGGCTGAACACAGGCTGAACACAGACTAAAAACAGGCTGGACACTGACTGAACACAGGCAGAACACTGACTAAACACGGGCTGAACACAGGCTGGACACAGGCAGAACACTGACTGAAAACGGGCTGAACACAGGCTGGACACAGGCTGAACACGGAATTAACAGGGAATGATCAGGGATGAACACAGGACAGCAAAGATGAGAAAAATTTATCCTTCAATGGGGGGAGAATCAAATTCTGTGATGTCTAGTATTTTTAGGTCTTCATTTTCTTTTATGTGACCAGTGAGTAATGGACATGGCTCTTTTACTAAACCTGATTGCTTTCCTAGACCCTGTGTTAGATGCACACATTTCCCATTGACAATCAAACACAACAACACACGTGTGTAGGACTGAGTTACTGTTAATGAAATGTAAGTTATTCAAGATTGAGATAGTGCTCGTGAAACAAAACAATGATTTGGATTGGGTTCATTACACAAAAACCCTAATCAGAATGGAGGTAGTGTTCATGAAATGTGTTGAGAATTGAAATTGTGCTCATGAAACATAACAATGATTCAGACTGAGGTAGTGTTCATGAAATGTAACAGTTTTCAGAATTGAGACAGTGTTCATGAAACATAACAGTGATTCGGACTAAGGAACCGTTCATTACAGAAGAATTGTAAACAGGACTGAGGTAGCGTTCATGAAACATAACAGCAATCAGGACTGAGGTATATTTAAGAAACAAAGCTGCAGTAGAGTCTCAGACAGGGGTCTACGGTAATGACAACTATTCCCTGTGCTGTTCCAGACTCCACACAAGTGTCCACCAACATTCAGGCCAACATCCAAACTCCCGCAGTGGAAGTGAACACCAGACACTGTTTCTGGGCCGACCACCACTCACATGAACAATTCCCGGTTTAGCACTCGATTCCTGACACACACACACATACTCATTTTCCGGCACACAAACACACAAACACACACGTGTGCGCTGACAGTGGGCACGCACACATGTACATAAACAAGCTACTCCCTGCCACACACACCTGGGGACATGTTACTGGGTCAGAATGGAGGCGCACTCTGAGATAAAACCAAAGGGGGCGCGTGAAAGTCAGACCCGTCAGCAGTGTTTCTCACCCTGACGCCGGTGAGGCGGTTCCTATCGAGGAGGAACCGCCGGGAGGACCCCCCCCACCACCCCAGACACCTTGGACTGGGCGACGCAGCAATCCCAACCCGTGCTTGTTACTGACCTGGGCTGCCGCTGGGGTGTGTGTCTCCGCGCCTCCTCCCCCAGGCGTCCCACGGAGGGCGAGCGGGAGCGCGGGGGGCGGGGCGCCCCCCTCCCCATGGTCCGGACGGTTCCATTGGGACCGGGCATCGGCTGCGCCCGGCGGGGGGAGTGGCCGCCCAGGGGGGTGTGGCCGCCCAGGGGGGAGTGGCTCGGGGAGGGCGCGGGAGGCCGGCTGTTCACGTTCAGGTTGTTGTCGCTGTTGGAGCGCAGGAGCGCCGGGCGCGGGGCGGCGAGGGAGCTCCGCGGGGCCTGCTGGCGCCGGGCGGGTTGGGCCGGCGACTCCCTGAAAGGCACTGGGACCGGGCGGGGAGAGAGGGAGGGGTGGAGGGGAGGAGGGCGGAAGGCAGAGGAGAGTTGGGGGTTTAGGCAGTGTCTCCACACGGAGGAGTGCGTCATCTGTACTTTCACACCGTCGTCACTGCTCCACCAAAATAAACCCGTGTGACGGACAGGACAGAGAGGCTCTCGTTCAATAGGCTGCCTTAAGGCGTTAGGAAATCATTAAGCCACAGTGAAGACGCGAAGGGAGAGATCCGGGGCTGGTTGTTAAGTAGGACTCCATTCAACTCCATCCATGACAAGACTCCTGGCGGAATTCCCCCTGCGTTTGATGCGCCTGGCGGTCGGCTCGCTCAGTAGAAGCCTGATTAATTATGATGTTGGTATTTCCGCACGCTTACTAAATACCAGGGAGGAAGTGGAACTGTCTGCACAGAACCACCAGGCTTAGCCCGGCACAGATGGGCCGACAAAAGCAGACAAAAATCACAGGACCACAGGGGTATGAGGGAATGAGTCAATTAAAAACAGTTCCAAATGATTATTCATCGGCCTGGAGAAATACACCAATCCTTATAGCCTAGCGTGAGGCAGTGCAACTGAACTAGCCACCGAAAAACCGGCATTCATAAAGGACTGGTGGAAACATTGCCACACAAACAAGTGTTGACTCATGAAACCCAAAGGGAAGTAAGGGGAACACAGCAAATCCCACAGCCCCACCCCCAATTGCCTGACAGAGACAGACGCCATAACATCTCCTCCACAGAACCAGCTAATAAAGCTATGTGTGTATGCAAAGTTACAACATAGCTCCATCTCAACTGCAAAATCTGCCTGCTGGTTATGTATTTAATATGTCTCGCAACAGTTAAGGCACAATGACCTGATCATGTTGATGATTATTCATTGACATCTAAAGCATATTCTGGAAACAAATACATTTTCCAGGCTAATTTCTTTGAAAACTTTTGGGCCAACATAGTAAACTTTTACAACAAAAGCAGTAATCAACATTTACGTAAACACATGAAGAAACTAAATGCTAACGAATGGTTTGAACAATTTCTTTAGTTGCTAATTTTTGTTTTATAAAACTGTAATTAACATGCTGCCTTTTTTTAAGCCAGACAAAAAACATGAAAAGGCTCAATACATTGTACAGAATCGAAGTCCTCCTGTAAACTTTCAGTGACCGTCGAAAACACACACAGCCATTAAAATCTTCACAGAAAAAAATTCCAAGTCAACTTCTATTACATACCTTCTTTCTTCAAGGCATTCAGAAAAGACTTCATTTCCCCCCCCCGCCCGCCCCCTTTTCCTTATTGCTTAATTGTTCATGGAAAACGAGGCGCCGTAAACGAATAGAAAAAAGGCGAATACATAAAACGTATCCGAGTTGTGTGGGTGGAGAAGGCGGCAGAGGACAGGTCCGGTGGAGAGGCGAGGGAGCGCCGGAGCAGAGAGGCTGGCTGGCCAGGCAGGAAGACGGGCACACTGGTGACAGGGACGGCCCACCCCACAGGATTCTGCCTGTCACCGACGCTGAGGATGGGAGCCCACCGCACCGGCTTCACACGTCTCCACTTTCATCCCTCTCACATACACTGCCTGCTCCTCTCTCTTTCACAGACACACACATGTGTGTGTGTGTTTGTGCTGTCTCTCTCTCTCTTTCTCTCACACTCTATTTCTATCTCGCTCACCCTCAAACACACACACTCCCTACTTGCATCCTGCTTCACAGTCTTTCACAGGCAGACACCATCTCTAGTTCCCTCTCTTTCACACACCCTCTCCCTCTCATTTTTTATACACATGCTATCTCACTTGTTGTCTCTCTCTCTATCCCACACACACCCCCTCTTTTCCCCTGTCTCCGTTTCTGTCTCTCTTTCTCTGTCTCTCTCTCATTTACTCACATACACACACCCACACACACCCCATGTTTCCTCCATATTCACATTCAATAGTCCTAGCTCTGCTTCGCCAAGTGTCACATTCGATATTCCAAGCACTGCTTCACCAATTGTCACATCCAATAGTCCAAGCACAGTTTCCCCAAGTTTCACAGTCAATAGTCCAAACACTGCTTCAACAATTGTCACATTCAAAAGTCCTAGCACTGCTTCACCCATTGTCACAATAAATAGTCTTAGCACTGTTTCACCCACGTTCCCAGTCAGCACGAACGCAGCACTCTTCCCGGTTCCCAATCACCTGAATACTGATCGCCTGTTTGTTTCCTTCCCGTCACCATATGGCACAGTTCTGAGCACCTTTACTTTGTGAGGTATTGTTTGTAGTTGACGACGTTCCACCACCTGCATTCTGACTCCGATTTAGCCTGTTCCTAATCAGGACTTTTGGCTGAGCCTACCCTAGCCTACCCTAGTCTACTTAAGGCTACCCTAGCCTACCCTTGCCTACCCTAGCCTACCCTACCCTAGCCCAGCCTCTTGAGTATTAGTGTACCGACACCTGCCTGTATCTTCATGACAATGTTTTGTCTACTCCTACTCCTGAGTGTTTTATTTCAATAACTACCTGCTCTGCAATTGGGACCATAACTCTGACTCTCCTGGGTCGTATTCCTTACAGTATGTTAACAAATAATCCTGAAATGTTTTGACTACTGAAAAAGGTGACTTTGGTATAATTTTTACTACTGACATTTTTTTTGACTACTGAAAAAGTTGACTTTGGTATCATTTTGATGTAGATTTACCACTCAAAAGCTTCCTAATTACAGTGTTTCAAGTCCTGTCTTGTGGAGAATGTAATCACTTATTCTGAAGGGTTTTTGTGATTAGCAAGCATTATTGAGCACAGAGAGCTTAATACATTAGAAGATGTGTTTAGATTTTACAGTGAGCTTCGCAGGATAATGTCTTTGCATCTAACATTAAAATCTGGAAATGTGGGAATTGCTTGTCTCATGACTGAACACCATCTTGCCCGATGATCTGATACCCATCGTCATGATCCATTACACTTAATGGCACACCAAGCTGCTTAACAGAAGTTAACTTTTTGTCTTGTAACAGGTATACAGCATCACACAATCCTGAAAAACCGAGCCTCGTGATATAATCAGATATGCAAGAAGATTAAATACATACATTAAATTACTACCATCATTGCATATCATAAAAAAATATTGTATGTTCTTAAGATTTTTTTGTCAATTTAACGCTGTTCATGTCCATTGCAGAAATGTAAATATTCCTTTGTTATAATTGTTCTCTGAGCTTACGGTTTGACAAATCTGACAAAATCAATTAAGAGCTTTTGCCATTTCATTATTTTTGACACAGCAGTCCTTTTTTGAACACATTTTATGAATTAAGTCCAGTGAATGCATGTTAAACTGAACATACTACTCGTTAGGTAAAAATATTGCCTCAACCATATTATGCAATATAGTTACAGTAGAGTAACATACATGAAATTAGTCTGAATATTAAAATGACGGCAAAATGAATAGAACATATAGTCATTGACATGGTTAAAAATAAAGATTTTTTGTTGAAATAATAATTGTCCTTCAAAACTTTGCTTTCTTCAATCAATCCTCTATATGCTGCATTGCAGACCTTTGGCATTCTAGTTGTCAATATATTGCAGTAATCTGAAAAGATTTCACGCCATGTTTCCTGAAGCACCTCTCACAAGTTCTATTAGCTTGATGGGCACTTTGTACGTACCATACGGTCAAGATGCTCCCCCAACAGCACAATAGGGTCAGAACTGAGCAGGCCAATCCATTATTGACAGAATACCAGCTGACTGCTTCTTCCCTAAATAATGATTGCATCTATTGCCTCCACCATGCTTGACAGATGGTGCCAAGCACTCCCCCAGCATCTTTTCACTTGGTCTGAGTATCACAAATGTTCTTCTTCGTGATTTGAACACCTCAACCTTTCCAGTGTCCGTTTTCTTTTGTCCATTGTAATATTTTCTATTTATTGGCCAGTCTCGGATATGTCTTTTTCTTTGCTACTCTGCCTAGGAGGTCAGCTTCCCGGAGTCGCCTTTTCACTGTTGACATTGAGACAGATTTTTTGCACAACTACTTAATAAACTGCGAAGGACTTCTGTTTCTCAAACTAGACACTAATGTATTTGTCCTCTTGCTCAGTGGTGCACCAGGGCCTCCCACTCTTCTTTCTATTCTGATTAGTTTAGGTTGTGCTGTTCTGTGAAGGGAGTAGTACACAACGTTGCATGGCAATGTCAGATCAGAACAAGAATAAACGTACAAGTTTCAGAAGAAAGTTTTGTTTATGGCCATTTTGAGCCTGCACCGTAATTCCCTGTTTATAACCCACACCATGTATAAACCACACTATTCATTTTATAGCTTTGTGTGTATATAAATCAGAGTATTAATTGCACCCACATATAAATCGCATTTGCTCAGAGAGTCTGGACGTGTACATACATTGTTCAATAATAATAAACTTCGGTCATAGAGTGCAAACAAAAATAATTTGTTGAAGAATAAAATATGTTTTAAAAATACCCTGAAACGTCAATTGTATCATATTTGCTAAATGAGTTTCTGAGACCTTTACGTCGTCAAACTGTGAAAAAGATTGCTGGTGAAACGGTTTTAAAAATGCAAACACGTGCATTAGCCGCATGCATGTAATAAACGCTTTGTTTGAAAATTAATTTTAATATCTGTGTATAAGCCGCGGTTTATAGATGGAAAATAACTGTAAACGAACTGCGGATGCTCCAGATACTAAACTAGCTTCTTTTATCAGCACAACACTTTTCAGCTGTGCTGACATCATTTCAAAATGGTTTTCCAATGATCAAACAGCCTTGTAAAAAGGTAAACTTGGACTGGCGAACACAACGTGCCATTGAAACACTGGAGTGATATTTGGCCTCTGTGTGCCTGTGCAGATATTCCATAAGAAAAACTGACGTTTTCATCTACGTAAGTAATTTATCACATTAACAATGTCTACACAGTATTTCTGATAAATTTGATGTTATTTTAATGGACTTTTCCTTCAAAAACAAAGACATGAGTGAGCTCAAACTTTTGGACTTTAGTGTATATCATCTAAAATCTTTCCCTCTAACCTAGTAAATGCATTGTCCTAGCTATTCTAATGCAAGTCAAAAAAGACTGTAGAGAGTTAATTTATACCATTGTTGTTCAAAGACTATTAAGATCTGAAGATTTTTTAGATCTGAGAGAGAGAGAGAGAAATATATTTTAAAATGACTCACTCTCCAGTTTCCATTGACTTGCACTGGATTTTCTTACAGTTCATGTACTCTAGGTGCGTGCCTGTGTTTGAAAAAGAGAACGTGATAATCTCTAGCCTATAAATTGAATATATAAAAATTAATGAATATATATCAAAACATTGCGTGCAGTAGTCATTTTTATTATTAGTTTGCATTTTATTAAAATCCTTCAATTGTTTTGTGATAGATTTAGTTGCTGTACTGTATATAGTAAAATACTTGAATTCAGTTAAAAGGAATGTTTGATTTGAGTGTAATTTGAATATAAGTAATTTTCACTTGTGTTAACCTCTCCTTGTTTAGCAACTTTTATATGCTTATTATTTTAAAATAACTATATTATGTGAAAGTGCTTCAATTATAATTCATGCTAATGATATTGCCATGGGAGGCTGTGAAACATATGGTGGCGAGAGGTGTTGCTTGCAATCACATAGCACCCAAATTAAACTGGCATAAATCAATGTTCAGTGGGAGCGAGGGGAGCTGTGAGAGATGGGGTTTTAACCCTTGCTTGCACAGGAACAGCTGTATCGGAAACAAACCCTTTGTGTTGCTAGGCAACCTTAGCAGGGAAGTCTAAATTCGTCACTTGCAAGTTGCTTGCTTGTAGGTTGTGAACAAATCTGATTCTTTATCTACGTTTGGTGTTCCTCACAAGCATTTAAAGAACAAGACACATTTCTAACCCTATAAATGCCAGGCTCAGCACCTTCTAGAAGTTAAAACCTCGTGATCCTTTTAGTTGGAAATACTCTTTCCATCAACTTTCCATTTATTGCTTAAAATGTATCTCAAGCAATGGATGAAGTCTATATTACTACACATAGTATCTCATTACGCATAGGTTAAACATTGCATTTGGAGTCTAATGGCTCAGAACATGATGCAATTATACTACAACCGCTCAAAAGTTGTAATAAAACCCGTGTCCAGGAGCTCATAGATGACCTGATCCAGGTCTGGGAGGAGGTCCCCCAGGACACCGTCCGTCGTCTCAACAGGAGCCCAGACGTTGTCAGGAGTGCATACAGGCACCAGGGGTCAAACACACTACTGAGTCACATTATGGGGTTGTAATCCAGCCCTTAATCGGTTGGTTATTTTGTTATTCATTGGCTGTTGTTATGTAATTTTGCTCTCGATAAATTACACAATGTACAGTAAAGATTTTTCTCTTTAATATAGTTCCTTCATTCAGACCCGATATGTGATTTAAGTGTTTCTATTTTTTAAGCAGTGTAAATAATGTGCTGCAATCATGTGCATATACACATAGTCACAATCTGTCATTTTTAGGTGACCCCAGAACAAAATCTGATATTGAAACCAAAATCTGCATTGGACTTCCTGTTTATAATGGAGTGTAATGACTTCACCAGGGAATGTAGGAATCCCCACAGACCACCCGTTATTTTCATTGGCCATACCTGTTAGACAGCAGCTTGACGAGCACATTAACACTCGAAAAACCTCAACAACCTCATGAGAACGCCGTTCGCTTAATCAATCAGACCCATGACCGTGGGAGGCAGCAGTCTGTGTGAGATCAATCTCTAATGATACTAAGGAAGCCATGTTCAAGCACCAAGGAGCCAGACTGGGCCATAGCGACAGAACAAGCCTTCGGGCATCCGGAAGCAAACACCCTATAGATCAGTGAAACAGTGGAACACACAGTAGGAGTCGATGTGGATAATTGCTCACAGGACGTGTGTGTAGAAACAGCACCGGTGAGGGGTTAAGATTTCATGGTGACAATCGTGAGAAAACGACCACTAGTGAATACGGTTATACATTGTGCACAGCACGTTTACAGGGTCTCCCGTCACAACCAATCAGATCTCGGATCCCTTCAGCCAATTACATGGATCTGGGAACCATGGCAACCACAGAGTGCCATGACTAGCTATATGGGACGACTATTTACGTAGTTCTCTGTAGAACTAGGCTGATAGTATAGAGCATTAAGCTCTTCACGGGTGAAAGGTTCAGCACAAATTACTACACATTGCATCTGAAAGTGGGCGGGTCTTCTTGAAAGTCTTGTAGAACTACAAATTCCAGCCCTCTTGTGTCTTTTGACTTAAGCATCACAGGCCAGGAGACCTAGTTTTGAGAATACCTATCTATGTAGATCCTTTGCTACGGTTGAAAAAAATTGGCATTCTCTAATAAAAATGGAGTTACTGTACAAACCAACATTCGTCAAGAATCTGAGGCAGGAAGGCTCGGACGATCTACACTCCTACGAAAACGTAAAATGTAGAATAATGGTTACAGTAGATGATGTAGATGAATCATGAAGAACAGAAGATGACCATCTCATTCGGAAACACAACTCAGCCCTCCATGAAGAACAGAAGAAGACCGTCCCATTCAGAAACACACCTCAGACCTTCATGAAGAACAGAAGAAGACCGTCCCATTCAGAAACACACCTCAGACCTTCATGAAGAACAGAAGAAGACTGTCCCATTCAGAAACACACCTCAGACCTTCATGAAGAACAGAAGAAGACTGTCCCATTCAGAAACACACCTCAGACCTTCATGAAGAACAGAAGAAGACTGTCCCATTCAGAAACACACCTCAGCCCTTCTTGAAGAACAGAAGACGACCGTCCCATTCAAACACACCTCAGCCCTTCTTGAAGAACTAAAGAAGACTGTCCCAATCAGAAACACACCTCATCCCTTCACGCAAAACAGAAAAAGACTGTCCCAATCAGAAACACACCTAAGCCCTTCATAAACACACAGTATATATTTATTTATATATTAGGGCTGGGAATCACGATTAATCGCATTGTTTTACTTGTGGTAAAATAAAGCAATAAACACAATGAAGTATATTTTAAATTGAACATATTATGACATATTGTGAACTGCAAACAAAACAAGAGTTATTCCAATCAATTATATGCAGCAACAATATAAACAACAAAGCTTTAAGGGCCAATCCCAATGTCCCCTCTAAAACCCTAAGCCCAGAACCCTCACAGACTTAATTGACGTCTCCTGGTAAGTGATTGAGCGCAAGAGGCTGCAAGAGCTCAAAATGCTATAAATAGCATATAGTAATGTTATAGTAATGTTGTTGGATGAAATCTGATGAAAGTATATTTGGAATTTACAAACTACACACAGCTCTGGCTATATGAACCATCAGTGAACTTTGTGTTTATACTTACAAGGTTAACAACAAATATTTGTTGTTAAACTTGCCTTTATTTTTTGGGTTAAAAAATATTTCAGTTACGTTTTTATTTTCTTACGTTCAATACATTTGACCTCAATTTGCTCAATTCCATAGAGCTACATTATGCAACTGTAACGAGACCAAAGAGAAGAACAACTTTCCCAAAGACTCAGGCAAACTATGTCTTTTCTGTAGCCAGCCTACTTTAATTTCTGGATTTAATAGATGCTCTAAGAGTTCTACATTCGGAACTGTTTGCAATAGTGGATGTATTCAGCATTAGCTAAACGTCGGACACCCAGACCCCCAGAAGAGTAAACGAATGACTTTAGTTCGACTTTCAGGTGCCAAAGACCTGCACAGCACTGTGTGTATATATATATATACTGTAGTTTATGTGTATGTGTGACTGCATGATCGCGTGTGTTCTCGTCCTGGTTGCGTGTGTGCGTGTGTTCTCATACTGGTCTCTACTCCCTACTATGTAGGTCAGTTCCACAGTGTACTGTGTGGAAGCAGATGTGGGAATGAAACAGAACACTGACAGTCTATAGGTGAGAGACAAGACCCATTCCATTAACCAAGGAACAGTGCGCTTTACACCGACAGGAGGCTGTGTGGTCAACAGCATGCATCATTCATGAAGCAGCAGAGACTTTAATGAGGCTTTGACGTTACGCAACGCATTCCAATGTATATATTTTGAAATTACGACGAACAGCCTAAAAGCGAGCTAGCAACCAATTCAAATGGGAGATTTGAGACAAAGGCAAATGTTCAGTTTGAACAGTAACATACCAGTATCAGCCTCTTTGTGGCTCTTGATGTATTCTGCCAATTCAAAGTTTCCTGCGATAATTGCCACCTGGAACAGAAGGATATGTTTGTTGTCAGAAATGTATCATAGTAACATTTTCCAAAAAAGGCTTCAAAAACATTTTTGGTGGCTAGTAATGTTCTATACGTTATATCATAAACCAGTTGGTTCAAATCCTAAAGGTAGATTGCTTTTAATAAGATTGTATACCATGGTTATGACACCACATAACTTCTTAATGTTCAAATTCTATTGGCACTACAGTTCATTAACAGAAATATAGTCATTTCTGGGGTTGAAGTATTTTGCCAAACTCAATGGTGCATCGTGCCTTAGCACAGCTCTTAGCCGTGGTATATTGGCTATAACCCCACCCCACCTTGTGACTTGTCATTTAATTATAGCAGCTTCCAGGCCACCTGTTTTGGTGGTCACCCACCCATATGCCTGTTGTTTTTCTGAGAAGAACCAAATGCCGGTTGTCAAAGGACTCGGAAATGCAACCTGAAACTAATAATACCACAATAAACAGTGGCCCTGTTAAAATGGTCCAGTAGTAGGTGGAGTGTAACTAGACAGAGACACCACGTATCTAGACAGTGGACCACCTGAGGCCACCTGAGGCCACCTGAGGCCACCTGAGGCCACCTGAGGCCACCTGAGGCCACCTGAGGCCACCTGAGGCCACCTGAGGCCACCTGAGGCCACCTGAGGCCACCTGAGGCCACCTGAGGCCCTTAGTGGTACATAAGAAAGGTCACCGTAGTAGGAGAGCGGATAGGAGGCTCAGCCTGCATCCTGTCACCAGGATTCCATACGGAGGGGACGTCCCTGTGGGACCGGTGTTGTTACTGAACATTTCTAATGGAAATCTCCATGACGACCTCTCTTGGATAAAATTCTCTATTCAGGAAATGAAATTTGACTTCATATGGGAAAACAAACAACTATTTCCCGTCTGGGCTTAATCACATGCATGATGTAGTGACCTGATAAGTCACTTTTTCATAGAATATTTACATGTGGGAGCTTGACCTTTTCACTACTATGGGCCAGAAGCGATTTATTCAAAACGCTTCTTAACTTTAATCCTTTCCTGAAAGCTGTTCATTTCCGAGCTAAAAGTACCAGAAGGCTTTGATTGTTTTTTATTCAAATTAGAAAAAACGAAGCAATTGTAAAACGGCAATGAGCCAGAAGTTTCTGTACACTAGGTTGGAGCCGCGGTAAAGCTGCAATGTGCCCCAGCATTGCATGCTACAGGGCAGAAGGAGACGGTTCGATGGTGACAGCTAGGAGGTCCCTGACAGCCAGGAGGTCCCTGCTGGGGTTACAGAAACGCAGCACGACTCCCCCTGCCCTTCCTCTCCTTCTGCCACGGTGGTATAACGGTTCGAGCCCCTCTCCAGCCTGGCGCGGCGGAGTTCACCATACGCTCCGACTTCTCTGCTCTCCTCCCCGGATGCTGGTTCTCCGACCATATGGAGGAGCATTGTGATGGCGGACCGGCAGGGAGAAACGGGGGAGTGGGAGAATGAGAGAGAGGTAGAGAGTGAAAGAGATGGAGATGTGAGGTTTGGCTTTGTCCCCACAATGTGGAGGAAAGGTGGGTTATGAGCGCTGGCTGTTCTGGAAGTGGGACGGAATGTGATGTTCAGATTAAAGTGGGTCAGGACGGAGGAGCACGATGAGAGCTGCTCTAATTTCCTCTGCATCTGCGGGCGTGTCCACAATGACCCTCCGTTCCCTCCGTAGCACACTACATTCCACGGGGCCTAAAGGGAAGAGGGGGGACTTGAGTGGCGCGTGGCAGCCTCAGCTCTCGATATGCCACGATCAGTCGGCAGATGCCTCCCTAACTGAGCAGACTTAATCAGCATTTGATTGGATGTGGCTAACAGTTAATAGGCATTTGATTGGGCGGAGCAAACAGATTTTATGGACCCTTTGAAATGAGCTTTGATTAAGGAGTCACTGAGGCAGGAAACATGATTGTGGAAGTATGAAGGGATGAATGAATAATAGAATGACTTAGAGAACGCATCAGCACTCAGTGGTAATGTAGATTACATAAACAGCGTTGACTGGCGCAAGGGAAGACGTTTGCTTAAGTCAAGGGTCGGAACTGAACTGACGTGCTCAGAGAAACTGAGGAAATGTTCAGGTTGCTAAGAGAGCTTGAGAAGGCAAACGTGGGGATTTGGTTAAAGGCACATGGAATGAGCATCATTTATTGGTTTATTAGTACTGACAAACCGCACGTTGCAATATATGTTATGTGCTGTATTCAAATAGCAAATGTGATGTATCAACAGCTGTACAGGCCTATAAAGAACTGGGCTAAATTAACCTACGTCAGAATTTGAGGCTGAGTTACTTCTGGGTTGTGGTATTATCCGCATGAACTGTGCAACACAGATATGCCACGACAGTAAGGATGAAGAATGGAAGAGAACATATAGTCAACTACCGCTAGCAGGCTACTGTAACTCCCCCACTACACCCTCATTTTGACCGCGGACCGCATCACACCTACAGTGAACTAATTGGGGTTTTGTAACACAGCGAAATGCTGACACATGCATGCAAACAAACAATTAAAACCGAAATGATTATCCCAGAAGCGCCGCTTGTTCACGGAGAAACGTCCTACTCAACGGACTACAATACGAGGCACCACTGCCACGTACACAGCACAGCTTCGCTCTAAATCGGCAGCGTGGGACTGAAAACACACAGGCTAAGATTTGCCTTCTGCCGGGCAAAAACGCAACTGAAAGGAAACCCAAAGAAGACGGAAAGTGTTCTCAGAGCTTCGCCAGTCCACGCATGTTGAAGAAAAAAGCCACGTGCCACAGAAGACAAGATCTGTACAAACAGAATTCCTTCAGGGAAGAAGCAGCAACAGAAACAAAATGAAGATCGTACAGCCTATAAGATGCCAATTCGCAGAATTAAGCGACTGTATCGGTGTGCACCGCCAACAACGCTACAATCTACATTTTGGAATGTGGCCATATATTTCACAGCAAGCCGGTCATCCTAGGAGTAAAGGTTAGGGGATTGGGTGAATATTATACCTGAAATGGGGTCTGGCTTCTGTAGTTCTTCACTTCCTTGTTGGCACCATGGAGCAGAAGGACTCTGGCACAGTGGTCCTTAGGGAGGAGGACAGGAACAGAGAGAGAGAGCAGAGTGAGACAATACAAGATGGTAACCAGGATCTCATTGTTTTCAACTCTCTTTTATTCCTGTCCTGGTTTAATGTCTCATCCTCTCCCCCTCTGCAATCAGCTGTGGTACAGGATCATTCTCTTCGGTGCTAAAACCCCTTGAACGAGAAAATCAGAAGCCAACTTGATCAGGCAATCAAGCATTCCGTCAACTGATTCCGAGTACTGACTCCGGAACATTCCAGAACACGTGTTGGTTTGGTGCTGGATCTCACCGTGGCTAGCCGACGGTGCCCTGTGTGTGTTCCCGGGCGAAACAAGGCCTCTCTCCCTGCTGTCCTGTGAGATGCTCAGAGCAGTGAACACATGGAATGTAAAGCTTGGTATAAATAAAGAGGGAATCAGGCTGTGGTGACTTTGTGTGGTACTACAGCCCACTTAGCCTGTTGCTAGCTGGATTCAGCAGTCCACCCACGGAAGGTTTCTCTACAAACACACACACGCATGTTCAGGAGCATGTGAACAAAAACATATACACACACACGTACGCACCCACACATAAAATATTGCGTATGCACGTGCCCACGCATGCATGGCACTTCCACACACACACACACGCAAACACATACACACACACCACAATCTGAGTTCATCCTACTCCAATTTACTTCTACACACACACGCCACAATCTGAGTTTATCCTTCTCCCATTACCTTCTACACACAAACACCATAATCTGAGTTCATCCTTCTCCCATTTCATTTTACACACACATACCACAATCTGAGTTCATCCTTCTCCCATTACCTTCTACACACACACCTCAATCCGTGTTCATTCTTGTGCCATTTCCTCTTGCTAATTTCTACTTCCGCTTGGAATGTGCCTAGAATATATCAAAACAACTGTGTGCATGGTCAAGCCCCAACCCACAGAAATAAGACTGCCGTTTGTAATAGAAGGTTCGTCCAGTTGATTTACAACGAGGTGTATCCCTCTTAGTGTCACAATAGGAGTCGTTCTAAAGGGCATCTCATCAGAAACCTTGGGAGATGTAGTAGCAGAGCAGGAAATCATCCTATCCTCCTCTCATCCCCTCCTTGTCACTTCTCTGCTGTCGCTCACTCATCATCCTCTTCTCTCATCCCCTCCTCGTCACTTCTCTGCTCTCTCTCACATCATCCTCTTCTCTCATCCCCTCCTTGACCCTTCTCTGTCTCTCTCTCTCATCATCCTCTTCTCTCATCCCCTCCTTGTCACTTCTCTGCTCTCTCTCATCATCCTCCCCTCATCACCCGTCTCTTACTCACGTCCTCTCTCTGTTTCCTGTCTCTACACATCTTCTTAACTTCTCTCTCTTCCTGTCTCTCTCTGGTCCAACTCCGTCACCCCTCGCCCCCACCCTCGCACCCCCCCTCCTCCCCCACGCAGAAGCTGTGAATAATGACAGGAAGGGGAGTAGCGGGGGTAGGAGATGTAATAACCGGTGCCCTAATAATATGATCATCTCACGGGAGCAGTGACCCCTACAGAGCACAGGGGAGATATCTCACACACACTTCCTGAATGCAAAAAACACTTATAGAAAAGGTGTTTTGTGTGAGCGTGACTGACTGGATTGATCATCACTGGAAGCAGATTAAACCATCCACATTTGGATCACTGTGGTTTTGAACTGTAGTTTAAGGTTATTGACCAAAGGATAACAGACGAGAACACAAATAAACTCTCATATCCTCATCATTCATTCCCATTGATCTCTGAACACATGCAGAACATGATTGGCCACTACCAAAATGTGAAGACATTATTGACGTGTGTATCTGCCAGGATGTAGGCCATCTCTTCAGCTGTGTCAACATTTAGCTCAGCTGAAGAATCAACGATATATCCAACAAATGACATTTTTCACTGAATTCTATTTTAATCCAGGAAATCCAGATTCAAAAGGAGTTAAACACTGTTTACTATGGGCCTAATGTAATTGAAGTTACTTACAGTTTAATCAAAGCATTGTAGATAATGGGTATGTTCTGGGTTGGTCAGAACCAAAGCGTAATTCTTTGAGAAGCTGTGCTAAAACAAAGCCGTTTAGAATGGCCTATTAATGCCCTCTGTAATGTAGGGTGCATCCACAAGGTGAAGTAGACTGACTACTGATTGGTGCTTTGTGCTTCCTCACCTGGTTGTACAGGGCACAGATGTGAAGGGCCGTGTTCCCAGAGGCGTTCTGGACATTCATATCTGCTCCGTAGAACAACAGATGGTCCATGTGTGGGACATGTCCATATCGACACGCCTGTCACACAAACAAAAAGTGCTGTAGGATGTCTGTCCACGCATACAGCACCAGAAATGACATATCATAATGCACACTGCCAGGACTGACTTAACAAACATGTGGAGAGCTTAGGGGACTTATGGGTTCTAACCATAATCTAAACTGTAGTGTCTCGTTCTGCACACTAGATGTCAGTCAGAGAACCATCTGATCCTAAATCTGATCGCTGCCACGGCCTGACAGTCTAGGCAAGCTAGCTCTGGGACCGCAGACGGCCCCCGACCAGAGGTTTGAGAACACCCACTGAAATTGACCACGAGAACCTTTCCGAGAGTCCTCGTATCATCATCGCCCCCCCGGCTCGTTTGCCTTTCTGACGCATCCAATGCGATGCGAGACACCCAGCTAGCCCTGTAAGTGGACGCCGCTGGTGGCACCTGGACAGGGGCCGTGCAACAGCCCTCCGATAAACGGGGGAACGGTGAAAGAAGTCCCCCCACCTGGTGCACCTCGTGCCAGCCGTTCTCGTCGTGGCAGCCGACGGTGGCGCCGGCCCTCAGCAGCAGCTCACAGCAGCCCGGGTCTCCACCCACCAGCACGGTGTGGTAGAGCGGGGTCAGACTCTGGCTGTCCTTGTAGTCTGGAGACGCGCCCAGGTCCAGCAGGGCCTGAGTGGACAGAATTAGGAATAACTTCCTACCGGCGTTTCTACAACGTTTCACACAGAGGTTTTGCGTGAATACGGAAGACATTTAATGTTGGGTGTTACAGGGCTGATATGCTCTGTATCAGGCCCAGGTATTCGACGTGTCTGTCCCCTGCCCTGGCCTCAGCCCTGTTGTGGTGTCAGACCCAATGGGTCCAGATGAAAGTAGCAGTGGTGGAGTCTCCCCCTTTTAGATCTGCACATATCGAAACGGGAGCAGACGGAACTTATGTAAGCTTTAAAAGAGAGGCAGAGATGCCGTGCAACCTTCAATGTGGCCTGGTTTTTCGCCCTGACTGCTTTGTGAAGAGCAGTCATCCCATCTTGTGATCTGAAGTCCAGATGCGCTCCGCCTTGTTTCAGCGCCACGATGATCTGCCCCACATTGTCCAGGTGGGATGCAAACGTTAGCGGGGTTTCTAGGGTGCACACACACACACACACAACAGGGAGTGCTTTAGTGCTGCACGTCTTTCTGAAAGCAGAAACCTAGTTCAATGCAAAGGAAATGCTTAAGGTCAGTTCCCTGTGTACAGTGGCATAACCCCAGTCCTGGAATAAAAAGCTACAAACCAGTTATAAAACTACTACGGAACCACTGAGGTGAGGTCTCAATCTCTAATTTTGTTCAGTAAAACCAAAGTGTTTATAACTGATCTGACACTGTTCACCTCTCAGCAGCTGCTTTATCATACAACACGAGGAGCACATCACATTGACTCAGAGCATAAGTGTATGGGTGTGTGTGTGGCATACCACCAGTTTCTGGGTCATGATAGTTGGGGTCCAGTCCTTTTTCCAACATCATTACTAACTTATCCAACTGATAATGCTGAATCTGGTCCATGAATTGGCTGTAATTGGCCTAGAAGATAAAGGGACAGGTAGAAACAAGTAGAGAGATAGACAGGTAGAGACATAGACAGGTTGAGAGATTGACAGTTAGAGACAGGTAGAGAGATTGACAGTTAGAGACAGGTAGAGAGATAGACAGGTAGAGACAGGTAGAGAGATAGACAGGTAGAGACAGGTAGAAACAGGTAGAGAGATAGACAGGTAGAGACAGGTAGGGAGATAGACAGGTAGGGAGATAGACAGGTAGAGACAGGTGAGGAGATAGACAGGTAGAGACAGGTAGGGAGATAGACAGGTAGGGAGATAGACAGGTAGGGAGATAGACAGGTAGAGACAGGTAGGGAGACAGACAGGTAGGGAGATAGACAGGTAGAGACAGGTGAGGAGATAGACAGGTAGAGACAGGTAGGGAGATAGACAGGTAGGGAGATAGACAGGTAGGGAGATAGACAGGTAGGGAGACAGGCAGAGACAGATGTTAGCAGGTGAACAAGAGGGTCAAATTGTTGTTACTGTGCACCTTGATTAAGCACATCTTATTGGACCAGCACAGGTAACCTTCCTGTTTCAAGGACTGTTCCAATAGGCTAGTTAAGTAGTTCCTTCTGGTTTTCTTCTTTGACACATAAACATAACCTAGTGGACTGTGAATCAGAGAGAAACAGAAAGAGAGCGAACGAAGAAGGCAGACAGAAAGAGGGAGAGGGGAAGAGAGAGAGAGGGAGGGAGCGGGAGAGGGAAAGAGAGAGAGGGAGAAAACTGGAGAGGGGAAGAACAAGAAAGAGAGAGCAGATGAGACCATGCATGGAGGGATGTGTAAAGACGTGAGCCGGGACAGGTGAGGTTGGGGAAGACGGAAGGTTCGACAGCGGTTACACAGGTCTTTGCTCTGCTGTCCCTCTCATGGTGCTTTCCCAGGGACGGATCGAGGGACACATGCTGTTTCCAGGCCATTTATAAATAGCTAAGAGAGCAGGTCCCAGAGCAAAGCAGCGCCAGCCAGAGAGAGAGAGAGAGGGGTGAGAGAGAGGGAGAGAGAGAGAGAGGGGGGAGAGAGAGAGGGAGAGAGAGAGGGGGGAGAGAGAGAGGGGGGAGAGAGAGAGACAGAAACACTGCAGGGGACCCTGGAGCTGGCCAGAGCCCTCTCACACAGCGAGCCTGGGGGGCAGAAGGGCCGGTTGGCCAGTAACCCTGTGGTCTGCAT
>JACXGK010009159.1:9465-20647 GCA_016801125.1 Novumbra hubbsi
GTGTCCTCATCGTGTGTCCTAAAGGCCAATGTGTCCTCATCGTGTGTCCTAAAGGCCAATGTGTCCTCATCGTGTGTCCTAAAGGCCAATGTGTCCTCATCGTGTGTCCTAAAGGCCAATGTGTCCTCATCGTGTGTCCTAAAGGCCAATGTGTCCTCATCGTGTGTCCTAAAGGCCAATGTGTCCTCATCGTGTGTCCCGTCCTCCACAGTATTGGTGCCGGCTTGCGGAGCAGCAATTAGAAGCGCCCCTTCCTGCCCCCTAAAGATTTGATCTCTAAGTGTTTGATCTGTAACGCGTGACGGGTCGAGGCAAACAGGAGCGCATTTAGAGTTCCAGCTGGGTGTACGTAGTGTTATGTTGGTGCCAAAGCCATTAGTATAATGTTTAACAAGTCAAGTTACAACAGTACAGTTATTTAGTCATGTTGTCGTGGGTTATAATCTAGTGGGAAGGAGGGTCTGATACTCAGACACGGTACGGTAATAATGGCAGCATTAGTAAGGGTAATACGGTAATAGTATAAGGTCCTAGGGGCATCACATTTGTAGAGGAACTGAGAAGACAGAAACAGATTAGTAGATACCTAAGCTCTGTGTCTCTGTGCGTAATCATTACAGTACGTATATTACACTCAGAAGCTATTTTGAACTAGCATAATTTTTCCTGGAACCATTAACATTTTGAACTGTAGAGTGTCTGTTTCTGTTTTAGTGCTTGGCTTATGCCGTGAGTAAATGCCTACTATACCTTACCTGAATTTTTATGTGCTAGATTTGTGCCATTTTGTTAGGAGATGCATAGTATATCTTACAGGCTCCATAAATGAATTGGCTTAGCCTATCAACGACCCAGATTTCACAGACCAAGAAAGATTGATCAAACAGAAATAAAGACAGGCTCTCTAATCACTGACAATGGAGAGTGAGCATTCAGTTTCCCCCATACGAATACATATGAATTCAGCCCCATGCATGGCAGCAAAGATAGGACGTGCCGTTCTGAATGGATATGTGGGAAATTGCAAAATCCAGTTCTGACCTTACGGCTGTCCAACGGGTCCGGGAACTTAACTAGGAAGCACATAACCAAAATCCCCCTGCGTGTTTGTGTCTCTTGCCGGCGTGTATCAGTGTGGCATGTAAATAAAATAACAACCGACTAACTAGAATAACACTAAGTGGCTTGCACTCGTACATCTCTGTCATGTTAAAAGTCCTAACCCCATAGATGTTTCTTTCTACTTACTGTTTCATGGGCCACTAAGACATGCTGGGGGCAGACCAAGACACCCTGGTCCAATAGGGAGAGACCCCAGCGATCCCGTCAAGCACTTATTGGCCCCGTTTAAACTGCTCAAACATTTAAATGGCCAGTTCCTCTCTATCCATGTGCTCAGGCCGTGCAAACAACAGCCGCAATGCAGCCGTTCAGTGATCCCTTTTTGAAAAGGCACATGAGAATATCTTTCCTTGTTTTCTTTGTCAGGGCTCCAGCAGGATATGGAAACGTCCCCAACTAGGCACTTCAAGAACCGTCATCTGAGAGGCGCGATGCCACCATGGCAACAGCAAAGTCACACACAACACTGACACAATTACACTCACGTTTGAGGGGGAATATATCGCGGAGAGTGGCGGGCATCGTTGTTTATCCTGTCAAATGATATACCTGCTTTTGGGTCTGTTTCTTGTTTTGATATGAGTAAATGACTGTGAAGATCTGACTAACAACCAACAACAGATTCAATCACAGTTCCCTGCTTGTTACATATTGAACCATTTATATGGGCTAGTTTTTTTAGGTCTTCCTGGAAATTCTTTGACTTCATGATGGGTCATGGCCCTACCCATACCAGGATAACATATCTGTTCAGGATGTCAAATTTTTCCTTTAGTTCTTGTCACAAGGCCGATTGAATGAGCATCTCTTTACTTCCCTTCTCTTATTTAAAGAGACGTCTCTCTTGAGAGACTCTAGTGGCAAAAGAACTGGCACACAATTAGATCTCTGAAATTCTCGGTGTCCGTGAAAGCAATAATAACTCAACAAATGAAAACATGTTGTTCAGCCAAAATGTTAATTTCCTTTGTATCTAAATATTAACATATTAGTTTGCTGTTCCAGATTGGATGTTGGTGGTTACAGATGTTTGACCAACAATTAGAACAAATCATTTTTATGTACACTGTTCTGTTTGTTGCGTTAGTCCTTCACTTATTCAGCGCCACACACACACACACACACACCCACACACACACACACACACACACACACACACAAGGGGTCAACTCAAACTGCTCATAAGGGCAAGGCGCGGCTTATCCAAAACCATTACCAACGCGCCCTGATACAACTGCACTGCTCTGAATGTTTCATCTGAAGGACATTCAGGAAGCCCCTGCGTGGGACCACTCTGGTCTGTGTGGTACAATACTCTGCCCTCTGTCAGGGCAGTTGCAGTTGGTTGGTGGCCCTTCGGTTGATGCTTGGCCATGTGGGCGGATTGACTTCCTGCGCTCGGATAGGGCCACAGTGTCTATGGACCCTCCTTCTTGCATTCGGATTGGGCCACAGTGTCTATGGACCCTCCTTCCTGCACTCGGATTGGGCCACAGTGTCTATGGACCCTCCTTCCTGCACTCGGATTGGGCCACAGTGTCCCTGGACCCTCCTGTCTGCGCCCGGATTGGGCCACGGTGTCTATGGACCCTCCTTCCTGCACTCGGATTGGGCCAGAGTGTCTATGGACCCTCCTGCCTGTGTTCGGATTGGGCCACAGTGGCCCTGGACCCCTCTGTCTCAGCTCCAGGGTTTTACGCTGCTTTGTGCCGGGGCAGTTCTCCCTCTCCATTGGAAATCCTCGATAATCAAAATGTTCAATTTCCCCGGCTTCGTTTAAACATAGGAGGACATGAGGTCTTAGACAACACCTCAGTAGTACCAGGTTCCAAAGTCTCGTAGCTGTCAATGTCCAAAGTCCTCCTGATTGTGTTGCAGATCAGAATCGCTGACCATTCGTCAGACTGAGATGGCTTTTCCATCTACTGAGATCTGGAAGAGTATGCAATAAAGGACATCCCGCTTGACTGCAGGATGCTCTGTGCCTCGGGTTGGGTTTTTAACCTGGGTGATAATCTTGTAGTACACGTTAAGACGGTACACAGGACTTATGGATGCCATGTCTGCTTTACAGAGAATCCATTTCCACTCAACACCCCTTGGTGTGCTAACAAACATTTTGTTTCTGTAAAGTATTTCTGTACGCACAGTGTTTTAAACTAGATTCTCGCCATATATATACTGTTATACAAGTTACACCACAGATGAGACCGGTCACTGAGAAAAGAAAAACTAAGACAAGGCTAGTATTGTCTTCAGTGTTACTTTTAAACCCCCATCAGTCCTTCCAACACTTCTCACGAAAACCCTGCCCAGCGCTGAGAGCGTAAGAAGTAGGTGCCATACTCTCTGAGGATTTATCATACCCTGTTCGCAATATATGAGCAGAACCGAGCCATGCAACGCCAAGCTGTGCCAAGTCAAACAGTGCCAAGTCAAGCCCAAGCTAAACTAAGCTAAGCTAAGCCGGCCTGTTTACACACTAACCACAAATGTTACATTAATTATTCACAATGTGTTTTTATAGGTACTAGAAACTGTAACGAAATTGCATTGGAGTAATCTCTAACTGGCCTGATGCTTGGTTAAAACCAACGTGAAAAGCAATAGAGTTATGCTATGGCCACCACGTGCCAGAAATCACTGTAGGGAATTGCACGATGTAACTGAAATGCACTAAGAATGCAGTAATTGTTTACGCATTGTCCATGAATGGCACATGAATTATTCATAATTGGAAAACATTCCAAAGCTGGAACCAGGTTTTAAAAGATACTGTGTGAATGGAATGTGCTCAGTCATGTTTGTCCAGAAGTGTTTTTTACCCACAGGAGAACCTCCTCCCCACCAGGTTGTGTGGAAGTTGAGTCTGTTTGAGTCTTATGGTACATTCAGCCAACTGCATGACTTGTGTATTTTGCACACAGGACCACATAAATAATGTAGTAAAATGAGCAGAAACAAATACAACTACCGACAAGGGATTAGGAAATAAGCATCAAGTCGCACTAAATGCAACAAGACACATTCACACAGGTTAGTCAGTGACTTCATAAGCTGGGTAAAGCGGGGGGGGGGGGTTGCCTGCGCCTCACTGCAAGGAGCCCTTCCATCCCGTCAAACTGTCAAATCCAACTGCCCCAGGGCATTGAAGGGACATTGCCCGATGCATCGGGTGCCTTCTTTCACATGAAACGTTATACTGGGGTTCTCACTCTCTTGTCACTTGCAGAGCCTGTTACCAAAGGTCCAATCCGGTCCTCATAACAATGTGGGCCACCTAGTTACCGTATCTATTCATCCACTCGCATCCATGTTGTTGTTGTGGATGAGAATGGGTCCTCGGTCTACCTGGTGTATAACCTGTAAATAGACCTTCTAGAGACCATCAGCCAAGCAGGTCTCTGTACTGAAACATATCACAGTAGGTTGGTCAACGCCCACACAATCTGAGCACATTAAAGGCAGGAGGAAGTCCGGGATATAATCTACAGAGGATATATTTGAAACACGAAACACGAGCATTTTGCCAATATATCAGCACGTACCGAGAGCTCCATTCTCCTTGCGTTCCTGAAGACTGCGCCAGAGTTATCACAAACAGAGCCCACACAGCATTGCGGGTGGTTGGAATTTTCTTTATTTAATCATAAATCGGATAGCTCCTACTAAGTAAGAATGAAAAACACAGATGCATGTTTCCCCCCCAAATTTTTTAATGCAGCGCAAATTAGCTGATTCTACACACTGGGAGGGGAAAGGAAATTACATCACAACTCTTGGTATTTATAAACGTCTCCCTAAAAACCTTTCCCTCGAGGGCGGAGCCTTCTGGCATCACAATGAGAACTGTTGATCCACGGCTGATTCGATGGCCATCCTCGGAAACAGCATCAACGTATTTATTAATTTGTTATTATTATTTTTCTTTTTTTTCAGGATAAAACAGAACTTCAGATGAACCATCTCATTTTCAAGAGTGTCCAAACAAAAAACTAAAACAAGTTTAATCTTTACTTTTGTAATCGGTTTGGTGCTATAAATCAATGAATTTTCACAACTTTTTCATACATACAAGTCTCACAATGATTTATTCTACTTGCACAATCAATTTCCCACTGAGGTCACACAGAATCACAACATTATAGGATGAAACCAACATCGCACCAACAGGAAAATAGCAGTGGAGCTTGAACATGAACATTAAATCATTGTGAGCTCATCCTTGACGACGCCACCTCACAACAGAAGAGCCGTTTGTTTGGTTGTGAATTTCCCCTCTCATCTGACCAGTCTTTTGTTTCTAAAACACACTCCAGGGCCCGGAATCATCGTCCGCCATCCCCTGTCGGAATACAACACTTATAAATGTTAAAAATGACAGACACCACATTGGTTTTCTCCACTTTGACTAAACTGGCAGAGAAATTAGGAAGGGGAGAGAGGAAGAAAGAGAGGGAGAAAGAGAGAGAGGGAGAAAGAGAGAGAGGGAGAAAGAGAGGAAGAAAGAAATGAGACAGGAAAATTAGAGGCAGGGCAGGAAAGAATGTATTAATTATTAAAGATAATGTGCACAGATTTTGTTTCAAAACGTGCATGTCTTTATTATTGTACAAGCCAACAAACACTAAAGAAAGAGCTGGAGAGAAATGGAGATATTATGAAACTGACAGTGATACTTATTCAAGACTGGTTAGAGCCCTTGGGACCCATCAACCAATCTCATCATCTGGTTATTCATAAAACTTGGCAGAAGATATTAGTATAGTCACTTGGTGACCTTGTAGTCAAAAGCTGAAAGGGCACTTTAACACACAAATATTCTGCGTGTATTAGTTTCTATCTGACAATTTGTCTGAAGTTGCTCTGGAAACCCAAAACGTGTTATCTGCACAAAGCCCTTGTTCATGTCTTTATTTGTTGCATAGGTTCTTGTCCTACTTTGCAATAACTTTGATTTGGTTCACAAATATTCTAAAAGACTGTTCATAGGTTACGCTATTTATGGCAACTACAGAAAAGAGAATACAGGTGTCTTAGTTTAAAGGTTAGAACAAAGAGTATTCATCATTTTTTAATCGGTAAATTTCTCTACCTTTCAATTTAAATTATGATGCGGACAAAACAGTTTTCCTCAACCCAGATTGAATGTTTCAGAAGTGTGCTTTATGCAGTCTGAAGGTCTTCAAATGTAAATTGGGTTTATTGTTTACAGCTAGACAGCTGGTGAAAGGCCACTTACGGCCATGTAGATTGGGATTTGTTAACAGCTAGACAGCTGCTTGTAGAGTTACAGGCTTGATGTTGTCATCGGACGCAAAAGTTATGGGACCAAACACTACACTTCTGACTCCTTTGATTGACTGCTGGGGTGATTCATCTAGAAGTTCATGTACTTCATTCAAACAGATACAGTCAAAGTTTGCTCAATAAGACTGTGTGTTGCTTATTTAATCAAGTTCACAGACTATTATTCGGAACAAAGTATGCAGAAATACTGACAATGCTGAAGGGCAATTTGCATTGTCCCGAATAAGCTCAAAGTAAAGATCCTCCTAGTTAGGCCAAATCCAGAACCCAGCTGCAAATACTGTTTCATGTTCGTCACCCTGAGTAGTTTTTACTGCTTTATTTACACCTTTTTAATAAGACAGCCTTATAGGTTTGCCTTTAGGAGCACCACCCTGGACTACATTGTAATTGGGCTGTGTAGTCAGTATTGTTTTACGCATAGTCCAGTACAAGTCGCATGGATAGCGAGCGATGGCATACAGGGGACTGATAGAGAAGAACACGAGGCTGGCGTTGTTATACGAGCCCTGATGGCCCCGCTGCTCTGCTCATTGCACCAGCACAGTGACGAGCACTGCGTTTTGACGGGCATTTTTCAGGCCATCAAGATCTCGTCACACCATTCTTTTCGAAAGAGTGGCTTTGAACGACTACTAAAGTGCAGCAAGCCTACGCGCACTGGGTTTGGAAACTGTCGCTTGTTCATTAATTGATTATTACAGCCCTGCTACGGTGGCTCGCACCAAAAGTTGTTGGTTATGTTCCGCGGTGGTTGGCTTTGTTTTTTTTTGTGCAGCCCAAATCTAGCAATGAATCCTTCCCACTCTCTTGGGGGAAACGTTGAGACTGGCTTTAAGGTCAAAAGTTCTATGGTCTTTCTACCTTTATGTTATACAGTGGGCGATATGGGTGATATTATGTGTGGTACTAGACTATACAAGCATGCATGATAATAAGACAACCGCAGTTAATGTTTTAAGCTATATTGGCATCTGTTATTTTTTGACCGGCCCATGCAGGGCTCAAACCAGGGAACCAAGGAAAACGTTCCTTCATGAAGCATAGTTAGCATCGCCCCCCGAAAACTGCAGCCACTTCATAGCAAGGGAAACAATTACGTCTCAGAACAGGACATAGCGACCGCAAACTGACAAGCTATTTCACAACGGCTACCCTTACCCTCTGACCTCCCCTGAAGCTACTCGGCCGAACCCAACTACTTCGCTAGCATACTTCCAACCGATTGAGTCATACGAAAGGTACCAATTGCATAGCCCCATCTGCTACATGTCAAGCTATCTGCGGCGTGAACATACAGTACGTTGTTAACTCGTTCAAACTCACCCTCGAATCTCGCTACGCAGCGAGCTGTCCCGGCCACGGAGTTGAGCCCTACACACACACCCGGTCACATGGCACGCTTTGCTTTTTCCGCTGTCTGAGCACCATGGTAACTGTCAATGCTCCTATCGAGCTGACCGACTAGCCATTTCACACCGGCTATATCAGCAAATATGGGTGTGCAAATTGCTAAACACGTTGTTGAATGAAATAGTTATTTCTAGATTACGTTTTTTTGTCTTCCCTCAACTAAATATTAAATTCATGCGATTTTTGGAGTGTAAGATGAACCTGACGGAGACATTCTGTCACAGCATTTGTATTCATAATGTAATAATTCTTGAGATGTTACCACAAATGTACTGTAAATAGAGTTGATTTGTCTCTGCTAAGATTTCACTTTCTTCGTCTGTGTGTCTCTCTGAATGTATTATATAGTAAAGCACTTCATATTAATGCAGCTGCCTAAATGTGAGTGAATATTTATTTTTCATGCACTCCATGACAGCCTTTGTGATCATTAAACAAATCACTTATTTAAAAGCTCTAGATATTGCAGATGCATCTTCATTTGTGTGATTACAGCAGAAGATTAAACCTTCTCACAGAATATGTAGACATTGTTTTTATATTGAAATTGGACTGTTATTTAGACAGGATTAAACAATTTAAGTGTAGGATTAGTAATACTACAAGCAGAGGATGCACCATGAATGACATTAGAAGTTATATGTGCATTTCACAAAAACAAAATTGCCTGTTGTCACTGAGTTTATTTTCCCATATCTGCTATCTGTTTATTTCCTTTTCTTTCTCTCATTATGTTAATCAAAAATCCAACACACTGGTGCATCTAGCTATTGTATTGTTTGTGTCTCTTTCCTTTCTCCTGTAACATTCTTTACATAACCTACACACTGGTGCACTCAGCTATTGTATTGTTAGTGCCTCTTTCCTTTCTCCTGTAACCTTCTTTACATAACCTACACACTGGTGCACTCAGCTATTGTATTGTTAGTGCCTCTTTCCTTTCTCCTGTAACAATCTTTACATAACCTACACACTGGTGCACTCTGCTATTGTATTGTTAGTGCCTCTTTCCTTTCTCCTGTAACATTCTTCACATAACCTGCACACTTGTGCATTCAGCTATTGGATTTCTTCTCTTTCCTTTCTTCAGTAACATTCTTCATATAACCCACAATGGTGCACTCAGCTATCTGATTGTGTCTCTATCCTTTCTCCTGTAACATTCTTCATATAACCTACACTGGTGCACTCAGCTATCTAATTGTGTTAGTGTCTCTGTTCATACAAGTGGATTATGCATGGGAGAACATAAGTGGGAAAGAAAGAGGAGACAGTCTGCCTGAAATGAGTCCATTGTGTTGTAATTGCATCTTGTTTTTCCAGAGCTGTCATTCCACCGCCTTTCTCCCCAAATACTACCACTTACTGCTTAAAGAAAACCAATCAAAGCAACGTCGCCTCCTTTTTAATCCCTCATATTTTCACTTGTTTATTCCTGTGATTTGATCCAAAGGCGGGTGTGGAGTGTGCTGTGAGGGTGAATGCAACGTGAGACAGGCGACCAGCGGGCACTAAATCAATACACTGTCTTCTCAAGTCCTCACATTTTACAGTCTGCTAACACACTATTTCTGTCATTTTACCTCATACTACTTACTGTGCTTTTAGCACTAAAGAAAATTCCTTGTATGTGAAAATGTACTTGGCAATAAAGCTGATTCTGATTTCCGAATGTGTCCTACATTTTCTCATTTGATGCTTTTGTTTGACCTTAGAGGGACAAAAGAAACCCATTGATATTCATGACAATTTCATTTTTATGAGATTTTATGAGAAGTCTGGGATGCAATGAGTTTTGGGAAGTGTATTGATAGTTTTGAGAAAGTGTAGTACATTTCCAGGAAATTTGTGTTAGCAGAAAAACTGTAATGGCAAACGTACGTCAGGGATTAGCTGGAGCAGTGGGATCTGACCAATGGTTGCCTCCGGAATCTAAGTGCGGAGGGTTGTAATGATTAAGTTCTGTCAGTGTGGAATGTGTAAGGCAGCAACAGCTTCTCCTATGTGAGGTACTTTCAGTGGAGCATTTGATTAAAATTCACTATCTAATGAGTTCTGCAGTGCATTTCATAGGCATTTTAAGTACTCCAGTAACTCTCGCCCAATAAAATGGCACAGGCATTTTTGAAAAGGTCAATATCCACAACCCTCTGTTTCACACACTGTAAAACATAACAGGCTCCTTCTCGCTGCACTTGCCAGCTCATCAATAGCTTTCAAATGGACCCATACCGTATATCACTTTAAAGGTTTGGTCTCATTACATTTTTGTAGAGGTGCAATTAGGGTTAACTGTCATGCTTAAAAACAGAGCCGTGTAGTGTTTGTTTTTCGTACCCCTGGATTCAATCAGACGACCTTTCAATTTGTGACCAGATGCAGATCTGCCACATGATGGTTTAAGTGTTTGGAGTTTAGCAACTCATAATAAATACTTTCTGTGCCTGATCAATACAGTCTTCTATTTGGACGTGTGAAGTGATCTCAGATCACTGGATCGTCAAGGTTTGGGTCCGTCTACTTCCGCTCAGGATTTCCTTACTTTCTAGGCTACATGGTGACATGCTGGCTCTCTGCTTTCTCCTCAGTGAAGTCATCAAAACCCACACCAACTCTGTGCTCTGACACGGATGAAGACACAGAGGCAGACGAGGGGGGAAGGAAGGGAGTGGACGGGGAGAATAACTCTATGTTGGAGTATCAGGGGAACGCCAGCTGGAGGGATGCCCGGATTAACCCCGACAGCGTCTGAAAATCAATACGGCACCGAGGACACAGCAGGGTACTGGGGAGTTGATGGGAGGAGCAAGTGAAAGGGAGCACGAAGGAGGGAGGACAGAAGAGGGAGGACAGATGGGGAGAATTATGGGAATGATTCATTTGTAAAGAACAGGACACAGCGTTAGCGTCGTTGGATGTACCTCTGAGGAGCACCACCGGTCACTGCTAGGCTCTACAGGGGCGGGGAATGCCAGGCTTTAGGTTGGCGAGACTGGCACACCCATGCAGAATGAACGCCAGGCTTCAGGTTGGCGAGACTGGCACAACCATGCAGAATGAACGCCAGGCTTCAGGTTGGCGAGACTGGCACAACCATGCAGAATGAATGCCAGGTTTAGGTTGGCAAGACTGGCACAACCATGCAGAATGAACGCCAGACTTCAG
This sequence comes from Novumbra hubbsi, assembly GCA_016801125.1. Lineage (NCBI taxonomy): Eukaryota > Metazoa > Chordata > Actinopteri > Esociformes > Umbridae > Novumbra > Novumbra hubbsi. The sequence continues at coordinate 20,476 of JACXGK010009159.1, forward strand.
GTTGGCGAGACTGGCCCAACCATGCAGAATGAATGCCAGGCTTCAGGTTGGTGAGACTGGCACAACCATGCAGAATGAACTCCAGCCTTTAGGTTGGCGAGACTGGCACAACCATGCAGAATGAATGCCAGGTTTAGGTGGGTGAGACTGGCACAACCATGCAGAATGAATG
>JACXGK010009160.1:0-20545 GCA_016801125.1 Novumbra hubbsi
CACAGCGTGTAGCTGCACACATAGCACAGGTAACAATCACGGACACGGAGACGAGAAACACAAGGGCTTAAGTACTGGGGCAACGAGCAGCACCTGTAAGGAATCAGGGAGGGATGCGTTCACAGGACATGGGGAAAACAGGACACAACACACACGATGGCGACTAAAAGGCCGGCGACGTCGAACGCCGGAAGGCTACACGAACAGGGGAGGTCCCGTCCTGCGACGGTACCGTGACAACAATTAAGTACAGTAAAAGAGAAATTCCTAACAGTGTGAAAATGGGATGTATGGGCAATATGAAACAAATATTAAATAAATACATGTAAACCATAATTTCTATATACACAGCATTCAACACACAGATGCGTAGTTGGAAACAAAAAAAAACATGTACAATGCCTATAAAAATTATTCACCCCCCTTGGATGTTTCACACTTTTGTTGCTTTTTTTACATGAAATCATGGTCAATATAATTTGTATTTTTTGACTGAAATTTGCCAAATGTTTTCTTTAATATCAAAGTGAAAACAGATTTCTACAAAATAATATAAATTCATTAAAAATAGATAAGGAAAAGTAAATTAATGCATAAATATTCCCCCCATTAAGGTCAATATTTAGTAGATGCACCTTTAGCTGCAATCACAGCACTGAGTCTGTGTGGATATGTCTCAATCAGGCTGGCACATCTGGACACTGCAATTTTGCTCCATTCTTCCTTGCAAAACAGCTCAAGCTCTGTCAGGTTGCTGGGGGACCGGGTATGAACAGGTCTTTTCAAGTCCAGCCACACATTCTCGATTGGATTTAGATCTGGGCTTTGACTTGGCCACTCCAGAACATTCACCTTGTTGTCTTTGAACCATTTCTTTGTAGCTTTTGCTTTATGCTTAAATCATCTCCCAAGTCATAGTTCTCTTGCAGACTGAGTCAGATTATCCTCCAGGATTTGGCAATATTTTTCTGCATTCATGTTATCCTCTACCTTTACAAGCCTCCCAGGGCCTGCTGCTGAAAAGCATCCCCAGAGCATGATGCTGCCACTACCATGCTTTACGGTGGATATGGTATGTTTATGGTAATGTACAGTGTTTGGTGTTTGCCAAACATAGTGTCTAGTCTGATGGCCAAAAATATTTTTTTTGTCTCATCAGACCAAATAATCTTCTTCCAATTGACCTTGGAGTCTCACACATGCCTTTGGGCGAATTCCGGGCGAGGTTTCATAAAAGCTTTTTTCAACAGTGGCATACTCTTTGCCACTCTCCCATACAACTTTGACTGATGCTGAACCCGGGCAACAGTTGTAAAGAGTTGGAAATCTTTTTGTAGCCATTTCCTGACTTATACTCTTCAATTATCTTTTCTCTGAGTTGCTTGGAGTGTTCTTTTGTCTTCATGTTGCAATTGTAGTAGGAATACTGATGAACCAGAGACTGGACCTCCCAGACACAGGTGTTTTTATACTGAAATCACTTGACACACATCAACTGCACTCAGGTGATCTCCATTTCACTAATTGTGACACTGCTGGCATCAACTAGCTGGACCTCTGTTGAATTAGGTCAGTCACTTTAAAGGGGGGAAATATTTATGCAAACACTTATTTTACACTATATATTTTTAGTAAATTGACATTAATTAAAGTTAATGATCATAAGATTTAGCTAGCTAGGTACAGCAAGCGACACCGTTTGTTGCAGCTTTGTTAAAACCAAAAAGTGCATTTGTGGATCATTGACATGTGACCTAAACTCAGGATGCCAAATTTCTGTGCTCAAATGTAAACACAAAACTTGATCTACAAAAGCACACTGAACAATTCTGACAAATCTGGTTTGGCATTTATAAAAAATATGAGTGAGGTAGTGTTTGTTTGTGGATAGTGACTTACGTTTATGCAATTTGTTTTACTTTTCCCACTATATGTTTCTGAGTTTTATGCTGTATATACAAATCATGGTGCACAATCATTTGGGGCCTTGTATTTACGGATCACTGTTTACATGTGTGAACTGTATATTGTGTATTCACGAGTCATGGCATATATGCTGTTAATACAAACATTGTGGCAGCTATCAATCTCCATACCCTACGCTTTGCCGTGACATTGATGTTTGCAATCTTTTCCGGCAACATTTTCACCCCGAGGAGTGAACTGGTTCTCCATGCGTCTCTGGATGTAACGAGGGAAGTTCAAGGCGGCATAAGCCTTCGTAAATGTCGGAAGTCTGTTCGCCCTGCCTTGCTCCTCATTCCACACAGTAGCTGGCCTATCACCGGGGCTCTGTGGAGGTGAGCGTTGTGTGGATAACCCCGAGCAAAGCACAAGCACACGCATCATAGCCGCGGTATGCCGTAGCTCAGAGTTGCAGCCTGGGAGACATTACTTATCATTGCTTTGGCGAATAACAGACGTTTCCCTTTAATGTGGTTTGTGTGATTATGCCAAACTTGCACAAGGCGGCCATTTTGCCCACAGCAAAGTGTGGTTACAATGGAATCCCTTTACCCCCTACCCCCTGAGCCCCACATTTTTGGGGGAGGGGGGAGATGCAACGTTGGTAGCTGGCACCAGGCGGGGTATATGCCCCTCTGGCCTGTAAAAAGCCCACTGGGGCAATCAGTAGTGAATTGGGCCGGACTGCAGACACCAAGTGGGTCTCTGCCAGTGCTTTGAACTATGAAAAAATAAATAGTGAATAGGTCTACATTGTGCTAGCCAGGCCCCCAGTCCTATAGTCATCTGTCTTGGTGTACACACCGGTGGGTGTGCTTGGCTTGGACTTTTTCCATTGCATGTGGTAGCTGGAAGATTTTTCTCTCACTGGATCACACTTTTGAGGGTTACGTTTAATAAAAAAAGCTGGTCGTGGAAGAGTTCCATTTTTTTTTTTTACACGCACGCAATAACTTTCCTCGGTTTTGTGCAGAGGTTCCCTGTCAAGATGAGATTTGTACGATTACAAACAGCCCAAACTGTCTAGAGTCTGGTGGAGTAGTTTGTATAAAAAAAAGACCGATCACTGAGAATGACAGGATGTGGGACACCCTGAGAAAGGGAAAACAAAGCACTTGGTATATGTCCTTATGCATGTTAGGATGAACAATGTTTGTATGGTGTCCAAACTGGTTCTCCACTGAATCTTTATCTTGATACTCTGCAGTTAACACACTATTTCCACATCATAAAAATACAATTGATTTTAAATGTGGCTAATTGCTACTCAATATTTGTCTCAAATTGTGAGTTGTGAGCTATTTTGTGAATTTGGTAAAGAAAATAAAGTTGATGTTTTCTCAAATATATACACTTTTATGACCCTTTATATCCAGATTACTTCATGTCTGCCTTAGACACTGACTTGTTCAAAGGCAATATATATTATCTTTCGCTTTTGTCACAACAATTATCCTACCTTTGTTATTAGTTTCTGGGCAACTGAGGTGGCGTTTTATTTTGTTGCTCAATGGGACAGATAATTATCAGGTGGGCTGTGGATGAACCAAGGACAAACATTATAAACAGTATGTCATAATTGCATCACAATAAGTATTGAAATCTCAGCTGAAGCCTATTTGGAAAGTTTCTTTACAAGTGAATGTATTGCCTTTCCAACAAATCGAGTTCAAACAAGCAGGGATAGGAACCAGATCCTGTTCCAATACTAAAACGTTCACATCGAGAACACAGCAGGGTGTCGATCTCAAGATGTGGTGACTTGCTCTGAGAAATGAAACCGCCTCGTTTGGGAGTGTGTATCTTGATCCAGGACCAGATTAAGACAGCTGGTGTTCTTCTTCCAGAATGTTCTGTTTTCAACTTCCCTGGATCCCACTTGATCCCATTTTGGCCATGTGGCATCTCTCATTAAAAAATGAAATATTGAACATTTTGGACAAAACCCGAAAAGACAAATACATTGTAGCCAGCCATTGTAGTCATTGTCTGGTGAAACAGGTGCTAGACTGTACTTTTAATTTGGTTAAGTTCCTTTTATACATTTGGATTATAACCAACATTTCAGGCGTGATCTAAACCCAACTTAATGTGTTGCTCATGTCTTCAGTTTGGAATCCATGGAAACCACAGTGAGATGAGATGTTCTCGAGTGTGGTCATGGTAGCTGCGTGTATGATTTCTTTCTTAGTATAGTACTGCTTTCATGCAATGCCTTTGACATAAACTTCCCTTTTAACAAAGCAGTTAAAGCATCTGAGTGCGGAGTGTCAAATGTGGTTTCTGTGGTTTGAGAGAGGAAATTGCGGGGGAAAAAGTCAGGCTTGATCTATTTCTTTGTGAAATCTGACAACACTCTTATAGTCCGTTGCCAACCTTGTTCCCAACAAACACGGCCGGTCGTTATCATTTATACTAACCGGGGTTAAATTTTTTTTTCATTTTATTGTTACAATGGAACCTCAATATCAATATAAACATTAATGAAGCAAGTTCCAATCCATCTCAATTTACCCCCACTACCACAGTATGGGAATGAAAAAGACAGTTGTTCCTAGAATTATGAGTTTCCAATGTGTTTCTCATTATTGCTAGGTGATGTCATGCAGTATGCTGATTGAGGCCACATTTAATCTGCTTCATCACAAACAATGATGATTGAGGCTAAACTCAATTTGGGGTAAACAGAAGTTTACCAAGCTTTTTTAAATGCTCAAAATTTAATAAAAAAGCATGTTGGGTGACTTCTTTACTACTGACCATGCTTGTTTTACATGCCTGGTGCCAAATGTACATGTATGTTTGGCTGAACCTTTTGCACCAACCCTCTACCATGCATGTGTCTTTGATTCACATCCAAGTATCTTACCTAGCAAAAACTGTAACAAACAAACTAATATTTTGTAGAAATGTTACTTATAGATAATTAGCGAATACTAAGGACAGAGTTAATAATTATTGTCATAACAGATTGATGCATTGCAAGAAATTAATAATATAGTTTGCTTGGTATTACTCTATGTATCACATTTTAGGATGCAACAATTATGTTTACAGGTAGCCCATTTATACAAAACGTGTTTATTATAATCCATAGTTAACACCTATTGTGTCAACAAAATTAATTGGCATCAATGAAATAAGTGCTGGGCAAGTTTCCAGTGTTTTATGTCCACTGCAACCTGGTTTATTGCTAGCCAAATTAGATGGCCAGAGGATATTCCGTGATTAATTGTAGCTAATCGCTCTATATGTTTTTGCCTATCATATATTTACTGAGTGACAGCGACCCCGTCTGCTCATGGATGTTTAATCAGGACTGGCGTACATTTCCAAGTGTAAGAGGAGTAGCTTGGTACTTACAGATCTTCGTAAGAACAGGCAAGGGAATTTTGTTGCTTTAACTAACGCTTTTTCGCAAATCATCTACATGTGCACTTTTGCTGCTGCCTGTAAACACACAGTTCTTAACTGAGACGAAGCATGTAGCAAATGATATATTTGAATATACAGCCATGTGAAAAAGTAGGTACACCCCCTGGAAAGTAACATACTGTATGTGTACGTACGCATATGTAATCTTTCCTTTAAAACTAAGGACAGAAAAAGGAAACCAAATTTACAAATAGCACTGAATTATTATCATTGCAATTATTTATTTATAAAAATCAACAGAAATGTATGTTCATTTTGCAGAGAAAATACATATCTTCAATAACTGGGGTAGCAGCTATATGCAAGTTATTTATTGTTCTTAAATCAACTGGGAGGCATTTTTGCCCAATCTTCTTTACTGTACTGCTTCAAATGTGTCATGATAAAGGGTTTTCTTGCATGCACAGCCTTCCCACAGCATTTCAATAGGATTTAGGCTCTGACTGGGTTTAAAAAAAATATTTGAGCCATTCTGTTGTAGCTTTGCTTGTGTGTTTTGGATCATGGCCTTTAACAGATGGCGTCACATTCCCCTTAGGAATTCTCTGGTACAATATGGAATTCATGGTTGACTTGGTTATGACAAGTTGGCAAAGCCTTAAGGCAGCAAAGCAGCCCCAAACCATAAAGCCACTGCCAATGTTTCATGGGCGGTATGAGGTTGTTCTGTTCAAAGACAGTCATTTTGTTTTCACCAAACATTGCGGCCGGCATTGTAGCCAAACAACTCCACCTGTCATGCATGTCATTTACTGTCATGCACCAATACACCATAGCAAATTCCTTGTTTGGGTAAACCTACTTGGAAAAAAAAGCTGAATCTGATTCTTAGACTTTGTCTAGACTCGTCTGTCCAGAGCGCATTATTCCAGTAGTTTGTCTTTTCCCAGGTGTTGTCTGGCAAACGTCTGTTGGCTCTTGGTATTTCTTTTTCTGAGCAAAGGCTTTTTCCTTCCTGACCTTACATGTAGGCCAAATTTGTACTGTCATTTTCAGAAAGTCTACTCATGCACTTCAACACTGACGAGAGGCAGATCCCTTGATGAAGCCCGGGGTTCTTAGAGACTTTTATGGGAATCTTTCAGTTAACTCTTGGGCTGTATTTGGTGAGACGTTTGGTCCGTTGTAGATTGCCAGATCTGCGGAACCAGCCTGGCATTGCATTTTCTTTTTTGCATAAATGGTTTCAAAGTTTATTTTTCTCTGTGTGATTTTCAGGTTACCTTTATTAATAAATATGTTTGGAAAATAGCTGAAATATTAATGTGTCCAAAAAAACACAGCTCTGTGTAGGCTGACATTTCTATTGATGAGCTCTACGTCTGTCTACCACAAAATCCCAGACAAATTGTGCAATGTTATATTTGTGATATTGTTTTGTTTTGTTGCATTAAAAAGGATTCTGATGCTATGTTGATTTGATCTATGCCGTATTGGCAGCTAACATGGCAAACTCTGAAGTTCAGACCTTAAACCACAGCATGCCTTGTATGTGCATAGCTTAAATGGAACGTTGCCCAGAACCATATTGATATTTTATTGTACAGGTATTTTGTTACTTATGAACAAATTAATCTCTCTCCATTAACTTCCTATATTCTGAGAACAGTTGACGGTGCTGTGTTGACTCCCTTTCTTGTGTCTTTACGGAGGGGAAAGTAAGAGTGAGATCTTTGTCATCCCAAAGAGATTCAGGGTACATTTTTCCTATTATAATTATCTTACTGGTTGTTTTTAGAGTTTTTACACGATTGGCCCCACGTCTGATACTTGAGACAACAGCCATTGAGCATAATCACACAAACTGTGTTATATTCTTTGTCAGTTAAGTCAACATAGATGACTGAAGATGGGTTCTAAAATTTTGGGATGAAAAAGTAAAAGAATTACAAAAATGGGTTTAAAATATATGCTTTTTGCGGAGCATAAAAATAATATCCATTGCTTGAGACACATTTCTAAAAGAAGGTAATATTTTCAGTAGCATGTGCTCACTCACAATCTTTGAATTGAATCGCAATCTTTGCAATGTACATGAACTGTAGAAAGCACATTATAAAAACACAAATAAAACAAGCCCTTTAGGGATTCATGATACTATGCATGGTTCATGCGAATTCAACAAACACAATTTACGTCTGTCATGCCCAAGTGAGGTTCATTTACTTTTAATTAGCAAGCTGAGGTCATTATTGACCTGTGCTTATATTTGTCTACAGTTATTCATAGAAGTCAGGTTATTACAAAATGTACAATGCCTATAGAAAGTATTCACCCCCCTTGGATGTTTTCCCCTTTTGTTGCTTTTGTACATGAAATCATGGTTAATATAATTTGTTTTTTTTGACAAGAATTTGCAAAAAAATATTTTTTCATGTCAAAGTGAAAACGGATTTTTACGAACTAATGTCAATTAACAAAAAATATATAGTTTAAAATAAGTGTTTGCATAAATATTCAAAGTGACTGACCTAATTCAACAGAGGTCCAGCTAGTTGATGCCTGCAGTGTCACACTTAGTGAAATGGAGATCATTCGAGTGCAGTTGATGTGTGTCAAGTGATTTCAGTATAAAAACACCTGTGTCTGGGAGGTCCAGCCTCTGGTTTATCAGTATTCCTACTACAATTGCAGCATGAAGACAAAAGAACACTTCAAGCAACTCAGATAAAAAAGATCATTGAAAAGTTTAGGTCAGGAGATGGCTACAAAAAGATTTCCAATTCACATCCTACAGAGTTCAGTTAAATACAACATTAAGAAATTGAAGGAGTATGGCACTTGTTCAAATATGCCTAAATATGGCCGTCCTCACAAACTGAGTGAACGGGCAAGAAGAAGACTGGTGAGGGAGGCCACCAAGACACCTACCACCACTCTGAAAGAGTTAAAAGCTTCAGTGGCTCAGATGGGAGAAACTGTACATACAACAACTGTTGCCCAGGTTCTTCACCAGTCAAAGCTGTATGGGAGAGTGGCAAAGAGAAAGCCACTGTTGAAAAAGCTCCTATGAAATCCCGCCGGGAATTCGCCCAAAGGCATGTGGGAGACTCCAAGGTCAATTGGAAGAAGGTTCTTTGGTCTGTTGGGACAAACATTTGGCTTTTTGGCCATCAGACTAGATACTATGTTTGGTGAACACCAAACACTGCACATCACCACAAACACACCATGTCCACCATGAAGCATGGTGGTGGCAGCATCATGCTCTGGGGATGCTTCTGAGCAGCAGGCCCTGGAAGGTTTGTAAAGGTAGAGAACAGGGAACATGAATGCAGAAAAATATCGCCAAATCCTGGAGGATAATCTGACTTGGGAGATGATTTATTTTCCTGCAAGACAACGACCCCAAGCATACAGCAAAAGCTGCAAAGACAACAAGGTGAATGTTCTGGGGTTGCCAGGTCAAAGCCCAGATCTAATTCCAATCGAGAATTTGTTGCTGGACTTTGTGGCTGGACTTGAAAAGAGCTGTTTACACCCGATCCCAGAGCAACCTCACAGAGCTTGAGCGGTTTTGCAATGAAGAATGGAGCTAAATTGCAGTGTCCCGATGTGCCAGCCTGATTGAGACATATCCACACAGGCTCAGTGCTGTGATTGCAGCCAAAGGTGCATCTAATTTATACTGACCTTAATGGGGTGAATATTTATGCAATAATTTACTTTTCCTTATCTATTTTTAATTAATTGATATTATTTTAAAAAATCAGTTTTCTCTTTGATATTAAAGACATCGTTTTGGCAAATTCCTGTCAAAAAAGCCAAATTAAATTGAACATAATTTCATGTATAAAAGCAACAAAAATGTGAAAGATCCAAGGGGGTGAACACTTTTTATAGGCATTGTATCTGTGTAGTAATTGACGTTGGACAGTTTTAGATACATTTTTATGATGATTACAGTCGGAAATTCTACTACATTTTCTATATAGCATTGCTAGTTACTTTCAAGTATTAAAGAAGTCCCTGTTAGTTCTTATATTAGTACTGAACTAAATTGTTTTTTTATATTACTACTCTGGACAGGTTTGAACAAGTTGCCTGTTAAAAATATCTTGCAATCTGTCTTTTGGGGTTTTGAGAAATGTCAATTCTTCACAGGCTCTTGGTTTGAATGTGGCCTATAAGAAAACAATCAGAAACTGGCGGCTTAATAGTCGTTGGCTCAATGCTTTTAAAACCAATTTTAGCAGTACAGTTTATCTTGTACATTTATTGTCTTTCATTGAGCATTGTTTATTGAGTACACTCCCATTGTGGTAGGCTGCTTAGCTGGAACAACGGTTTTTTCATCATTCCTTCAAGCAATCCAAATGGCTAGCTTCGAGTTGAAATTGAAAGTGAATGTTCTCAAAGAAGGAGTGAAAGTGACTCACATCTACCACGTTTCTTGAAGGGATACTCTTTCATCTCAGGGAGGCCTTATGCTTGCCTGCTCAGCTATGTAATTTGCTTAGCAAATAGCTGAAAAGTAAGGAATATTTCTTTCTCCGTCAGAACGTCATTAGTCAGTTAGGTCTCTCCCACAAGGCTAACTTTGAATAATGGGTGTTCCTTGCTCATATGTGCTGTGTACAATAGCCTGGGGGTATGCTGTGATGATTACTTGTTCTCTTCATTGTTTGAAGGGAACAATTAATGGCAAAATCATCAACCTAACTGTCCAAATAATATTTTAACACAGTGCAGCCTAAATATTCAAACTGAAAACATTGATCCTGGTTGATTGTCACCATGTCTATCGTGTTGTTCTCAATCCGCCGGACTATGGCATTCATATGTTGCTCAAGGCTTGTGAAATACAATGTTTGATCAGAAAATGCAAAAGACAGAAACCTTGCAAATGCATGATTGAGTAAACTTTTTGTCCAAAAAGCTTAATAGTTGAAGCTAGACGTAGACGTACGCTGTAGTCTCTGGAATATGAGAACATTTCTACTTTATCAGACCGACTAAAGCAAGTTTGTTATCTGTCTTAAGGGAAGCTAAGTACTGCTGTAGCAATGTTTCACAGGGCAAATTTTAAACTGTTCTTGTTGGAAGAAAATGTATTTAACCTAAACATATATGTTTCTTGTACAGTATATTTCAGATTCATGGACTGCACTTCATAACAAGCTTCCAATTTAATGTTTTTGTATGTTTTACAACACATTTCTATGCACAATTGTAGTAAATATATTTTGTATGTTTTGTGTATCTACATTATGTCTTCTAAATTATCCAAGGTTCAGCATGACCCCACAAAAAGTATTCCATATGGTAGCATAGAAGAAATCACAAATCGGGGGGGTCTTCAGTGATTTAAAAATTCCCTCTAGCATTTTGCCAATCAAAACAATAGAGTATGTTTGTATTCCACCAATGAAAAAGGAATTTTCCCATTTTTCCTCCTTTAGCTTTTGACACGGTCTTAAGTGGGGAAAACAATATTTCAAACTCTACACCTTTAAAGGGTCATGTCCTCAACATTCACTTGCTGAAATACTGTTGTGCCAATGCTTTTACAGCTGCTTTAACACTGAAGGCAGACAATAGCCCTACAGCGTTGATGTCTACACTACATTAAGACAAGGGACATTATAGTGTAGCGCGCAATACAGAAATGTTAAGGTAATTACACTTGAGCCTCCATGCAAAGCATTTGTCAAATTATCAGGGCAGCTATTAACCTAGCGGTCTAGAGTCTTGGCTCAGTAATGGAAAGGTTTGAGGTTCTATTCCCTTAGCCACCAAGGTAATGCAACTAAATCTGTTGTTCAGCCCTTGAGCATGGCCCTTAAAGCCTAATAAAATTAGAAATTATATACATGTAATGTATTCTTGCATGACGTCTCTGTGTTAACAAAATCTCATGCATTCAGTTATCTCTGTAATTTATAAGACAGCTAAAGGAGAATGAAAAATAGCAAATATTCAGGTCCGCCATTTCCTACGACCTTTTACTGATCTAAAGCATTTTTTTTCTCTCCAAATTGTATTTCTTGGTGTTCACAGGACTGTAATATCACAGATGTCCCAAATAGTTGGACATTAGGTCTCAGGTTTTATCTCTGTCGCTCCCAAAAGGGGGGAGGGGGCTGCAAGTAACCGTCTAACAAATTGAGTTGGAGGCAGCTGGCATTTAGATGGAGTGTCTGGCACGCTGCCGTGCTGGATTGAATTGGCTTCCGCTAACACCACTGGCCGACCTCTTCCACTGCTAATAAAGGGGGTGTGTGAAGAGGTCACACAGTCTGGAGGAAATGGGACTCTCTCGAAATGCTTGGAAAATGTCTGTCTTCTTCATCAGCCTCATTTGTTACAACAGTAGAGCTTACAACCGTAGAGCTTACAACAGTAGAGCTTACAACAGTACAGCTCACAACAGCAGAGCTCTCTGAGCAAACTGGTGTTCTTTTTCAAGAACAGCTTCTGTACTGTTTTTTTTTTTCCTGTGCTCGGCTACTTTTCCACAGTGCTGGTCTTCACGCGGGGATATTAGAACAACACCGGGGGAATTATTCCTGCCGCCATGCCTGATCCCCGTGCGGTAGGTCCAACAGGCCTGCCCCGAATCCCAATCTTGGTCAGGTGTTCTTGTGGGCTTAACTAAATTAGAAGCCAAATATACTCTTAGACTAATGGCTAAGCCACAGTAAAGCCAAACCAGCACTGGACCCGGTGAAACTCAGTATTCACGAAACGCATGCCTGCGTGCAACGCTACAAGAACACACGCTACGCTACGGCGTGTGGGCACCCCTTTACACAAACAAGCCTCTCGTCGCCCCTGAATGGAAGATGTGTGCGTTTGCTCACTGGGGATTTCCTGCGGCCTAGCCTCGTTATATCCTACCCGGATCGCCCGCTCAGGGACATAACAATGGAGCATGTGTGAAACCCTAGCCACGCTGGCTTGACTTCAGTGAAGTCAGAGACACATTGTTCTCCGTGAGAGGAGGGCAGTAAAGAAGGAGCTTTAGGCCGTCATGTGGAGTGGCGGCGTCATGTGGAGTGTTGGCATCATGTGGAGTGGTGGCGTCATGTGGAGTGTTGGCAGTTCAACACCTGGCACTGGGTCCCCTTGGGACAGGGGAACAAGGAAGATGTCATGCCGGGCGTCAGGCAGCGCAGCCCCTGGCGGCAGGTAAAAGTTGAAGCCCTCACCAAACGTCATGCAGCGAGGCGTGTTAATGTCAGACAAGTGCTTTACCTTAAGTGACTCTCACCATGAAGCAGTAACTTCTGGTTCTTGTTTCACCTGAGCAGTTAACCCTTTTCATGTTGGACTCCCACGTGGATTTTGATAGTGGTTCATTATGCCCCTGTGAAATGTACATTGGTTTAGGCAGATGAAAGTAGAATGTAAATTTTCCCATTATTGAACAACATTCGTTTAGCTGGCAAGCACCTTTGCTGCATCTTTTTTAGGTTGATGGACTGCAGGTTTTAACAAAACCAATATATTGGATCGCACCTGTGGGAATGAAAAACGTTATGCAAACTATGAGTCAAAGTGATGGGCCTTTGACGGATCTCTCCAAAACTTAATGTTGCCCACAAAGGATCATCGAACCGTGATTCTCTGAAATGGGTCCCGTGTGAAAAGGCATTAGATGGTTTGTGAACGTGAACTCTAGACCAGGATGTGTTTTTTTTTAAATATGAATGATCTGTGTGGTTGGACACAAAGTAGGTTAAGCTTCCATAGTAGACTACTGTGCTTGGCTATATCGAGACACAGTTGGACACTCCACACATCGGGTGTGGCTCAGAACATCGGAAACTAGATTTGGTTGTGCTCACTCAGTGAAGCGTGAGCTAATGACATGTCACGGTGAGCCTTGTTTTCACTAAAGTCATTAATCTATTTGAGGTTCAGAATTATGTTGAACTGTAAGACACACATTGGCTTTTGTATGGCACACATGTATTCTTTTTTTATATATCCCGTTTTTCCATCAAAAAGTTCCAAAAATGTCTTGCAAATACAGTGGAGCAAAAGAATATTTGAGCCCCTGCTGATTTTGTATGTTTGCCCACTGATAAAGAAATGATCAGTCTATAATTTTTTATGGTAGGTCTATTTGAACTGTGAGAGACAGAATAACAACAAACAAAAATCTAGAAAAACGCCTATATTCAAATAAGTTATAAATTGATTTGCATTGTACTCAGTGAAATAAGTATTTGACCCCTTTGCAAAACATGACTTAGTACTTGGTGGCAAAACTCTTGTTGGCAATCACAGAGGTCAGATGTTTCTTGTAGTTGGCCACCAGGTTTGCAGACATCTCAGGAGGGATTTTGCCCTACTCCTCTTTGCAGATCCTCTCCAAGGTTTTGAGGCTGACGTTTGGCAACTCGACCCTTCAGCTCCCTCCACTGATTTTCTATGGGATTAAGGTCTGGAGACTGGCTAGACCACTCCAGGACCTTAATGTGCTTCTTCTCGAGCCACTCCTTTGTTGCCTTGGCCGTGTGTTTTGGGTCATTGTCATGCTGGAATACCCATCCACGACCCATTTTCAATGCCCTGGGTGAGGGAAGGAGGTTCTCACCAAAGACTTGATGATACATGGCCCCATCCATCGTACCTTTGATGCAGTGAAGTTGTCCTGTCCCCTTAGCAGAAAAACACCCCCAAAGCATAATGTTTCCACCTCCATGTTTGACTGTGGGGATGATGTTCTTGGGGTCATAGGCAGCATTCCTCCTCCTCAAACATGGCGAGTTGAGTTGATGCCAAAGAGCTCTATTTTGGTCTCATCTGACCACAACCCTTTACCCAGTTTACCCAGAATCATTCAGATGTTAATTGGCAAACTTCAGACGGGCCTGTACATGTGCTCTCTAGATAAAGGGGGACCTTGAGGGCACTGCAGCATTTCAGTCCTTTACGGCGTAGTGTGTTCTGGGATGTTTCCTCACCGTTCAGAAGATCATTGAAACTCCACAAGGTAAAATCCTCCATGAAGCCTGTGGGAGACAGTTATTTTGTGTTTCTGCCATTTGCGAATAATTGCACCAACTTTTGTAAACTCCTTACCAAGCTGTTTGGCGATGGTCTTGTAGCACATTCCAGCCTTGTGTAGGTCTATAATTTTGTCCCTGACATCCTTGGACAGCTCTTTGGTCTCGGCCATGGTGGAGAGTTTGTAATCTGATTGATTGTTTCTGTGGACAGGTGTCTTTTATACAGGTAACACGCTGCGATTAGGAGCAGTCCCTTTAAGAGAGGGAGCCAGAAATATTGCTGATTGATAGGGGATTAAATACTAATTTCACTGAGTAAAATGCAAATCAATGTATAACCTATTTGAAATGTGTTTTTCTGGATTTCTTTGTTGTTTTTCTGTCTCTCACTGTTGAAATGAACCTACCATTAAAATTATAGACGGATAATTTCTTTGTCAGTGTGCAAATGTACAAAATCAAAAAGAAAATCCTCCACTGTACATGCATTTATTTATAATAGTTCTGTCTTGTATAACTTACAGGAGCAATTAATTAACAGGACAGTCTTTCAGAATTATTTTTACCTACATTCTACCTGCTTGGTATATTAATCTAGCAAACTACTGGAATTATGAATACACTAATACAAATAAGTAATGCATTTTTGAAAATTCCCACATTTATTTCAACAATATTGAAAAACCTTACTGGACTCTCATTCCGACTGCAACTCGTCTTAAAATAGTATGTGAAACAAAATGCAACATGATACTCCTATTGTGTGTGTCCTAGGCATTATGTGCCATGGCTACATCATAAACTCATCATAAAACAACATGTATAAAGCAACTGTTAACACTTATGTGTTGCACAGTTAATACTTTAATAGTTCAAGCGTATATGTTGCTGAACATTTTATAATACAGATCTTTTTAGTAATAAATAACAAAAGAAGGGTTCCTACAGTGTACTGTAGCTGACCTTGCTCTTTCATGATTCTTTTAGGATTATAGACTAGTCTTACAATGTAGACCCAATCACTGGAATAACAGTTTTTACAGAAATATTGTTTTAAAGTCAGTTGCTTTTGCAAGTCCTTTTAAGTTCATTTTTATTATTTCACTCTTTTTCTTTTTTGTGGAGTTGAAATTGCGATTCATTGAACATAACAGGAATTTCCAGGCATAGTGCCACTATAAAAAATAATCATAAAAAGTAACAAAAAATACATAAACAAACTTTTCCCCTCAAAATACCCACATAAGTATTGTTTTGCAAAAGTAATGCAACAAAATAAACCTATGAAAATATCTTGTTAAATCTATGAAAAACAGTTTGACAGAGTCAGCTGGACGTTTGCTGTGAAACACCTGTGTGGATTAAGCTCTTGAGTATGGAATTCTATATGCTCTCACAGTGGACTGTGACTAGACTGATAAATGACCTCCAGTTCCCTAATGCTTATTCATAGCCAACTGACTACGCTGATTTCACAGTGGAAGTGGTCTGGATAAAGTGCTTACACCTGGATTAACTAGCATTGAACAATCTTAACTGTTGGGATGTGAAACCGTACAGTGCTCTCTGGTGTGCATGTCCTTACATGTACTGAATTTAAATAACTAGTGTTTACTACAAGCTTTGAGCAACCCCCTTGACATAATGCATTTAAAAGATTGACTTGTTCAAAGCAAGGACTGCTAGCTGACTGCTGTGATGCTTTCAGATGTTTTTCTTGGATTCCATTTACAGACTGTAGCACTGTAAATAAAGACACACAAGATGGGACTAATGGATACTTCTGCATCTCCTAGCAACCACTTCAAACACAGGTCTGTTGAACGGGTTTATCCTGTTCTTTCGAGAAAATACATTTAATTACAAAATTATCCTGCATGAAGAAGAGCCTGAATACCCCCAAATAGGGAATGGTTTTGCAGGTGGTGGCCACTGACAATTGCTCTCTCCTTATTCTTCCTAACTGATTCTTTTTGCTCTGTGTCCTTTTTATTACTGTTAGCATGAGGTCTATCAGAAAAGACTCCATGACTGTCAGAAACGGACTCCATGAGGGTGTCATGACGGCCCAACATCCTCTAGGGGGACTTGTACTTACAGCAGCCCAGCACACATTGCTTGATGGGCAATCGCCAGAGAACACCAGAATTGGCAGGTCCGCCATTGGTTCCTCGTTTTCTTCACATATGAGAGCAGGTTCACCCTGAGCACATGACAGACTTGAACGAGTCTGGAGACGCTGTGATGAATGTTATGCTGCCTGCAACATCATCTATCATGACCGGATTGGCAGTGGGTCAGTGATGGTCTTGGAAGGCATATTCTTGGAAGGTCACAAAGTTACAGGTTATTTTGGATGTGGCGTATCTGTGCCTATAATAGTACCATAGGGATGTGCCTGTAATAGTACCTTAGAGATGTGCCTGTTATAGTACAATTGGGATGTGTTTGTTACAGTATTATTGGGATGTGCCTGTTATAGTACTATGGGGATGTGCCTGTTATAGTACTATAGGGACGTGCCTGTAATAGTACCATAGAGATGTGCCTGTTATAGTACAAATGGGATGTGTCTGTTATAGTACCATTGGGATGTGTCTGTTATAGTACCATAGGGATGTGTCTGTTATAGTACCATAGGGATGTGCCCATCAAACATCTCCTGCAGTGTTCTTAAACAAATTAACTTGGAATTCTTATCACTTGGTCTACGTGGGGGGGGGGGGGGTGTTCACCGTTCTGTTTTTATTTTTAATGGTTACATGTTTGTCGATTAATTCTCGATCTAACCACAACTGGTTCAATTACACACCTCACCGCTATATCTTTTGTCTTCTACAAGATGCTGGGTCCTACGCAGGTGGCACTTAAGCTTCTTCCTCTACTGCTCTCACAATGTGTAATTAGAAAACGAAAGAGAATTTGAGTCATAGTTCATAGAACCAGTAGTCAAGTCTTTGCTTTTGCCTAAGTTAACATGTCTGCTCGAATTAGCGACCGGAAGGTGGTTCAGGTTTGACCTCAGCAGGAGTCCTCCTGCCAAAACAGATCTGAGCCTTTGAACGGATTTGAAACAGTTGAGGTGGCACTGGGAAGGAAGTGGAATTGTCCTGGCACTGATCTTTAACACACTAATCGCGTTTGTTGCTATCAAAGGTGGACAAACCTTCATGAAAGTTTCATCATTATTATTGATGAGGGCCATGTTGGATGTTTACAGTCAAGGTAAGACGTATCCAATCCAGTTTCTTTCATAAAGCCCTTTTTATGTCAGCAGTTGTCAGAAGGAATCTTAAAGAGGAGCCAGACTATGTGGGGTGGCCAGTCTTGTGATGGCTTTGCCGGGTAAAGATTAGAAGAGAACATGCCTTTTTTGGCCAATTAATATTTTTGCATGTTCAGATGACCTGCAGGTCAATAAATGCCAGCTGTATATATTTTAGAATCTTCATGCAGAATCCAGATCATCTGCAGAGTCAGGTGGACATGGACAACCAGCTGTGGGCTGTGACAGCTGGAATCGGCAGTCGGAAACTAGATCTGCAACCCCTCATGAATGTCCTTTGGACTGGGTCAGTCAGAAATGACCAGGCTTGGAAGACCTAGTGCGAGGTTCAAGGACTCATGTCTTCCTCAAGGACTCATGTCTTCCTCAAGGACTCATATCTTCTTTAAAAGCAACAAATTAGGCAGGAAAGCCACCATTAGGGTACCTGGAGGGAGAGGAGCTTCGATGCACTATAGATGAGGAATATAGATCAATGGAACACAGAACATTGGGGATAGGCAAAGGATGCTGGAATTAGCATACAGTCAAAAACTGATCTAATAATAACATTCGTCAGGATTTATTGTAACAGGCACGCAAGTAGTTAAGCAACTCATATTTGTGTATATATTACCGGTTTTAACAGCATGACATTTAGAGTCTATATTTACCTTTAACACATGCCAAGAAAATTCTAATGTACACATGTTTGATTTTTAGAAATAACCTACACTAATAAATATTCTACAAGGACTAATAAGTATACAGCTACACGAAATAAGAATAATTATTCAACTTCTTTAGCGCTTTTTGTTTTAGAAAATTATCACAAAGTGCTTGAAAAAGCTAAATAAATGTAAGCTACGTCTAAAAAGCTATGTCTAAATATGCATTAATCAAGGTTTAGAGTAGGGTACAAAACTGTGACTGTGGACACACTGGCTGTAAATTATATGGACATGTATGTACCCTATATATTAGCTTTGTCTTACTCATGTTCCAGACCGTTTAGCTAAAACCCCTAAAAATTATTGCAAAACTAGTAGGCCAGATTTTGTCTTCAAACAACATCAGCTATGCCCAAGAACCCTAAACGTTGTAATAAAACCAGTAGAGTAGACGTTGTTTTTACAACAATATCACACCTGCAAAACAATTCAAAACAATAGCCATAATAACTCGTTACTTAAAAAATCCCAAGTGCCTAGAATCTGGAGAAACTTTTGAATTTGTTGAAACCTGCAAGTAACTCTGTAAACGTGATGAATATGAAATAGAGAGAGATGTGTTTTTGTTAACAAATGAACAGGTGGAGACAGTAATTAGAGTTGGCAAGCATACGCCAACAAGCTGGAAGGGTTTCTGAAAGGCCGGCCTCTTTGTCCATACTGAGGCTAATTAATCACAGAGTATGCACTTATATATTGACTGCAAATTACTCTGTTACTCTAGGAACACACAAAATGGTTGTGAACTTTAATGGATTCCTTATTTCCATGAACTTCAAAGCGAACTCGGTAGTTTTAAATCTGATTAGGTTCAGAAGGATTCTAATTGTATTACCCAAATTAAAGAATGCTAAATTTGCTTCTGGAAGATTACAGTCATCTCAACAACTGTAGAAATATACGGTGTCATGTTAATCAGCGGAAAGATTCCTGATAAATAGAACTCTCAGGATTTTGTAAAATACTGCTTATTTAGAAGATGTTCTTTTATGTTTTGCCATTTGTTCGAAATGTATTCAGAAGATAATTGTTTTATTTTTAGACTTCTGCTTAAGAGAAGTGCTATGTCAAACACTCTTCAAAACTCATTAGGGTGAAGAAAACTTTAATAGTCTGTTTCCAAAAAATAAAATCATCATGACAACCATATTATTATGAATATGCATAGATACCAAGAGGCATCTATTATTATGGGAGTTGAATTGTGTCAAACTTTGTGCCCATGTCAAAAAAGTTTGTGGGTTTCTGTGCTTATGAGTGTTCAGGTGAATTACCATTGGATCATTATGACACCTTACTTTAACTAGGACCGTTCTTTGTACACTTTGATGCCAATTACTGTACATCAGCATAAAGCACTACAGAACATACAGACAACACCAGCTCAGGCAGGCTTGTTCATTGTCACTTGAAAATAAGTCACCAGTAAGAATTGCATAGATCTTGTCATATACGCCAGAGATAATAAGTATATAGGCTTTCTTTCTAAGCTATCATAATTATTATTTGTTACATTTATTTTTGACTTTGGAAACTTTACAATGTTGTCAATGCCCCCATTTTTTTTTATCCAGCTAGTCGAAGGTATGTTTTAATGTTTACGAATCATGAATTATGAGTATTTTAACTTCTTAGAGGCACCAAAGTTGTTTTTATTGTTCAACTTGGCTGTAAGTGTGTGTAAGAAATAACATTCTAAAAGAAACACATGTAAATAAGTTCCATGTTAGGACAGAAATAGCCTTGATATAATATTAAGAAATTGCTTTTTGTTGAGTGACTTTTAAGATGATAAAAAAACCTGGCAAAACCAGACAGTAAAACAATTATCCATTCACATTTGTTATGTTTTCACGATTTGATTGATCACCTTGGAAAAGTTAAATGACAACATCAGTTTTGTTTTTGTCATACAACCTGGTCCAATCCCATTGGCTGTTACCAATGTACGATTGGCATGACAGACCAACTGAAGTACAGCAATGAACTCTGTTGTCACGTCGCCTCCTGGTGGTGGATCTACCTCCGGGCGCGTGCCTCCCCGGCGTTCGACGTCGCCGGCCTTCTAGCGCCATCGTGTGTGTTTGTCCTGTTTCCCATGTCCTGTGTAGGCACCCTTCCCTGATTCCCTGCAGCTGTAACTCATTAGCTGGGTATTTAAACCCTTGTGTGTCTTGTCTCCTTGTGCG
>JACXGK010009161.1:0-20599 GCA_016801125.1 Novumbra hubbsi
CACCAGCAGCCCTCCCTCCCTGCCTCACCTCCAGCAGCCCTCCCTCCCCGCCTTACCACCAGCAGCCCTCCCTCCCTGCCTCCCGTTTTTTCTTTTTTCTTTTTTAAAACATGTATTTATTTTTTATGCTTAAATCTTCAATACAAATGGCATCTTCTCTCCTCTCCCAGTGTGGCCCATTACTGCCTGTGGGGCATTAAAGATCATTAATAGTGCTGTCAGAAAGAACGAGGGATGGAAGAGGGGAGTAGCGGTGGTAGTGAGTTGCGGAGCTGCTCATAAATGGGAAATTAATACATCTGCTTCATTAATGCTAGCTCGCGTTTGATGTTTGTTAGCTGGCAACTTTAATGATGTAGGTTTGAGCCGATGGGGTGCTTGACTAAATTTGATTCCTCCAATTAACTAGTCAGTTTTTTTTAGCAAAGAAAGGAAGAGAGGAGAGAAAAAAATGCTCCCTAATTATGGACTCCAGACCTTCAGTTTTGTGGCTCCTGCTTTCTTTTCTCTCACTCTTTTTCCCTCTCTCCCTCCCTCCCTCTCTGCCTCCATTCCGTCTCCTCTTATCAGAGCTTGATTGCAGGGACACGTTCATCAGCCTTGGCCTTCGTAACGTTGTTTACCGTTCACTAATCAAGGGGAAATATTTTAATCAGCACCCATGACTGTCTTAATCATTAACATTAGCAAGCCATGTATGTTAATTGCCATATAGAGCAAGGTGATGATAGTCAATCTTAAGTGCAAATGATGAAATTACCACCAGCAAGATTCCAGACATGAGCAAATGTATATTATCACAGACTTAGACTCAGAGCTAACTAATGTGAAGGAAACATGAAAGGTGATGTATTCCTTTAAATTGCATCCACAGAAAGACTAGACAATCTGAATTGCTAATAGCGAATGAAAACATGCATGTTTTTGAAACAGTTACTACTTTGCATTACATTAATTATGAGATTTTACATGAAGATATTTAGTGCTCTATAGACCTGCTCTACAATGTAATATGATTATAGTTGTGCTATTCTAATGAAATGTAAATATTTAAAGTGATGCGTTGAGATAAAAATATCACTTAGGAGCTATATGGATAAAACAATATCAAACAAATTACTACTGTAGCTATGTTCTCCATGTTGGAGCAAATTAAGATACAACCAGTCACAATTGGTCACTCTTCTCATTGACTCTCAGTTCATATTAAAGTGTACACATGCGAACATCTATTATCGGTTGAGCTGAAACAGAATAGTAAATCAGATCATCTTACTGGCCCTCAGACGAATTACTCATCTTCAAACAAGCTCATTCCATGCCTGCTAGGCCCAGACCAGCCATCCTTCACAATGTAATCCCCCCTCTCTCTCTCTATCTCTCTTTATCTCTCTTTATCTCTCTCTCCCTCTCTCTCAGTCTGTATCAGGACCGGTCTGACTGGTTACTGTAGGCTCCGAAATAAATAAAATCTGTGTTTTAATGCCGCTGTGACATGGTTGAGGGAAGGAACGCAGGCAGTAGCCATGGAGCTGCTGCAGGGGTGGCCTCCTTACACCTCCCCAGGAAGCCCCTTAAACACGTCACCGCTTCCTCAGCACATCCTTCACTAGTCACGCGTGGGTGTTCCTCAGTGCCAGTGGATGTGGGGGTGGGGAGCCACCCTACCGTTGGGTGACCTGTCACGGCTACTCTCACCACGTCTGCCATCATGTCTTCAAAATGCCCCTTTGGGACTGTGGTGTCACATAAGAACCTGTCGGCTCTCCACAGAACCTCTACTGTCCCGGCCCATAATGGTTAGGATTACAGACCGAATGGGGTGATCGGTGTGTACTGAGTCGTCACTGTCCAGCTGCCTCTCACCCTCACACATTCAATAATTCAAGGAACAATAATCAGATACAGGTACTGTTCTAGTGCCCTGTTCAGAGTGACGCGGGGGCCCAGAAGTATTACGACATTCCTGTGGTAGGGCGGTAAGTGAGTAGAGAAGCACAATGTACATATTATGCATGCCGAATGTCTCGTGGGTTTCCTGAAATGGGCACTGTAGCACTGCTTTCAGGTTCCGGCTCCAGGCTCTGCTGACCAGGGAAATAATACTGTACGAGCTCCTCAACAACTTGCCGACTAAGCCCCTTTCCTCCCCTTTCCTGCCTGTCCTCTGATCCTTTTGAAGAGCTTAACAAGTCATCCTGTAGACTGTGTCTATAACCATATGTGAAATTAAGTTTCATTTAAATATATGCAAAAATACGAATTTGGCCCGATGATTTAAGCCTTTTTTTGCCTGTGTAGTAAAAAAGTCGAGAAAATGAGTCTTGCCAGGTCACTTAGTTTTTTTGTGTTGTAATGTTAATGTATGGTGCTGATGGTCACTGGCTCCGAAGTAACGGAGCTGAGGCAGAATACTGTACAATAGTGGTGCAAAAGTATGTTATTGCACACCTTTTTTCCCAAAATATTCTCATCATTAATATTTACCTACTATTTTAAAACAGATATACAGTGGGAAAAACAAGTATTTGATACACTGCCGATTTTGCAGGTTTTTCTACTTGCAAAACATGTAGAGGTCTGTAATTTTTATCATAAGTACACTTCAACTGTGAGAGACGAAATCTAAAAAAAAATCCAGAAAATCCCATTGTATGATTTTTGTGTAAGTAGTTTGCATTTTATTGGATTACATAAGTATTTGATCACCTACCAACCAGTAAGAATTCCGGCTCTCACAGACCTGTTAGGTTTTCATTAAGAAGCCCTCCTGTTCTCCACTCATTAC
This sequence comes from Novumbra hubbsi, assembly GCA_016801125.1. Taxonomy (NCBI): domain Eukaryota; kingdom Metazoa; phylum Chordata; class Actinopteri; order Esociformes; family Umbridae; genus Novumbra; species Novumbra hubbsi. The sequence goes on from JACXGK010009161.1 coordinate 2,789, forward strand.
CTGTATTAACTCCACCTGTTTGAACTTGTTACCTGTAGAAAACACACCTGTCCACACACTCAATCAAACAGACTCCAACCTCTCCACAATGGCCAAGACCAGAGAGCTGTGTAAGGACATCAGAGATAAAATTGTAGACCTGCAGAAGGCTGGGATGGGCTACAGGACAATAGGCAAGCAACTTGGTGAGAAGGCAACAACTGTTGGCGCAATTATTAGAAAATGGAAGAAGTTCAACATGACGGTCTATCGCCCTCGGTCTGGGGCTCCATGCAAGATCTCACCTTGTGGGGCATCAATGATCATGATGAAGGTGAGGGATCAGCCCAGAACTACACGGCAGAACCTGGTCAATGACCTGAAGAGAGCTGGGACCACAGTCTCAAAGTAAACCCTTAGTAACACACTACGTGGTCATGGATTATCATCCTGCAGCGCACACAAGGTCCCCCTGCTCAAGCCAGCGCATGTCCAGGCCCATCTGAAGTTTGCCAATGACCATCGGGATGATCCAGAGGAGGAATGGGAGAAGGTCATGTGGTCTGATGAGACAAAAATAGAGCTTTTTGGTCTAAACTCCTCTCGCCGTGTTTGGAGGAAGGAGAAGGATGAGTACAACCCCAAGAACACCATCCCAACCATGAAGCATGGCGGTGGAAACATGATTCTTTGGGGATGCTTTTCTGCAAAAGGGACAGGATGACTGCACCGTATTGAGAAGAGGATGGATGGGGTCATGTATCGTGAGATATTGGCCAACAACCTCCTTCCCTTCGTATTGAAGATGGGTCGTGGCTGGGTCTTCCAACATGACAACGACCCAAAACACTGAGCCAGGGCAACTAAGGAGTGGCTCCGTAAGAAGCATCTCAAGGTCATGGAGTGGCCTTGCCTGTCTCCAGACCTGAACCCAATAGAAAATATTTGTAGGGAGCTGAAATTGCGTAGTGCCCAACGACAGCCCCGAAAGTTGAAGGATCTGGAGAAGGTCTGTATCGAGGAGTGGGCCAAAATCCCTGCTGCAGTGTGTGCAAACCTGGTCAAGAACTACAGGAAACATATGATCTCTGTAATTGCAAACAAAGGTTTCTGTACCAAATATTAAGTTCTGCTTTTCTGATGTATCAAATATTTATGTCATGTAATAAAATGCTAATTAATGACATCAAAATCATACAATGTGATTTTCTGGATTTTAGATTTTGTCCCTCACAGTTGAAGTGTACCTATGATAAAAATAACAGACCTCTACATGCTTTGTAAGTTGCAAAACCTGCAAAATCGGCAGTGTATCAAATAATTGTTCTCCCCACTGTATCTATTTCATATATATTATATGGAATAACTAACAAAAAGTATTTCACTCTCCAGCCCACATCTCTTCAAGATTAATGTTTTTTCTCAATCACTATTTTGATTCGCAGAATCCTAGCAGGCTAACATGCCTTCAATCACGATAAGTGGTCTAGCTGTATGCAGTGCAAAGGTAGCAAAGTTAGATATATCACTAGCAGCAACTATGTACAGACACTTTCACAAGAAAAAGAGAACATCAATCCTTAACAGCAGATACGTGTCTGTTAAGATTGGCTTAGCTGTAGCAAATTGTAATAGCCAGGAAAAAACCTGCCTTCCAGATATCTAGCTAGCTACCTTAGCAGCTAACATAAGCTTGTAGTGAAAGCACTAGCGTTAACGTTCATAAACTCAATATTGTGGTGAAGCCCGTAACAGATGTTGATCATCATATCTTTTGTTCTCGTTGGATCCAGCTGCTGGATGATGGACACAGGTCATGGGCAGGCAGCACCAGGCACAGTAGACCCAAAGGTAGGAGGTCCTAGACAGCAGCGAGAGTACTAGATAGAGAGGAAGAAATTTGTGATTGTAGGTGTTTACATGCCTGACAAAAACTGATAGAAATGTTGCAGCAGTTTTATTAAAATGATAACACTGGTAAGCGACAGTATGCTAAGAGTGTATTTTCTTCTGCAAGGCTTCTACCCACCTACCTATTTGTTAAAACAGGTGTGCAACTAGATATTTGGTTAAAATGCATATGTGTCAAAATACTCTGAAATAAAGGCTAGCATTCTGTACTGTCATCAAAATAGCTGTCTGACCTCATCTAAAATGCTAAAGTGTATGCTTAAACCTTAACATGTTATCTTTACTGGAGAAATGAATACAGCGGGGACTGTATTTATTTACCCATCCTCCTATAGTTGTAAATCTCAATACTAGTTCAATTCAACTCTGTCCCTAAAATATCTGGTAAGACAAGGATGCTCACAGGCTTACACAGACGATGGCGGCAACCTAAATCAACTGCTAAACATGCAAGCAAAAGACTTCAAAGAACTTGTCAAGTGGCTTCTTGGAAAATATAAATGGATCCTGCTTGCTATGTGTTGAGGAAAATACTGGGGACTGTGAACAACGACACGTTTTACTCCTTAATTGTTGAGGAAACTCCAGATGATACAAGCAAGTAATAAGTTACAGAGTGACTGACAGCTTTGAGATGTTCTTTGACTTCCTCAGGCTGTACAACACAGATACCACAGAACCAATCCTGACACTGACTAACATCATTAAAAATGCCCTCCTTTGATTGAAATTGCCCCTGGAATATTGTAGAGGACAGTGCAATGATGGCGCAACTGTCATATCAGGCCTTTACTCTGGATTTCAAGCTTGAATTATGGAATTTCAGAGAAATGCTCTCTTTGTCCACTGCTCAGCTTGTCTTTAATCAAGTGCTTCATGATTTACTAGACTAGATTAAGGACATGTGTATCACACTAGTCTACCACACAAGTTTACTTGGGACGAGACATTCTTAACCTGGTGCAAGACATCGTCAATTTCATCCGTGACTCTTAAAGAATGTCTGACAGGATTCACCAACCTCCAAATTAATGACCAACTCTCTTGTGTCCTACATGATGGACAATCAACTTTGAAGCCCTACATGAGGAATAGGTAGTAATAATGGTTACCTTGAATCCAATCTGCTCTACAGTCAAATGTGATCTCCTCAAGGCATTGGGATGGGTATGTGTCATTGGCTGATGTCCTTGAAATTTGCTTAGGAACATGAGTGCTCTGATGACTCAAACCACCCCAGAGATGTTTGGGAGCCCGTTGAATTAACAATGGTTCAGGCTATGGAAAGATTCTTCCTTATAGATGCATCCTTCATTGCTGCGCTGGAGTTACTGTTGATCAAAAGGGCAAAAGCAGATGACTGCAATGCTGAAGCAAAAAGTGAGCAGTTCATACCTCTGTGAGGCAGAATACCGTACATTTATGGACTTCAGAAGTAGGGAAACATTTTTGGAATGTGAATGAAGCGTGGGTGAATGGGAACGGAGGTTGATTTAACAAAGAAAATTGGTTAAGGCAACCACTTCTGGTAGGATTGGGAGTTTGCTTTACAATTGATGTGCAAAAGTAACTTGCAAATGTCTCACAGTAGCCTCAAAACCCTTTATTTTTTTTCATGTCAAACAAAACTGTTCATGTTAAATTTGTTGCCCTTGGTGTCCAGATTATTTTACTGTGATGAATCTATGGGCACCTGATCAGCAATATTTTGTTTTTATGAAAACATTTTTATAAGGTAAAAATATTTTACCAATTCAGACAATTTGTCTGTGCTACAGTACAGTAAATTAATATTGCCATTATTCACCTTATACTTAAAGGTTGCTTTAATCATTTTTGGTAATACTTAACTGATATGTTAAGTATTAATATTGTATAATATCATATTGTCTTATTGTGATAAATGTGTATTTATAAATGGATATAATACATCATCAGGTAACCATGGCAAAGAATAGGTCTGATTAGTAATCTAGTCAGAAAACACTTCCATTATAATTTAATTTGAAAAATAATTTTAAAATGATTGTGTTCAGTCAAGTAAACATGCATTCACACTGATGAGATGTCATGTTGAGTTGCTGGAAAGGATAAAATTGGCAAAAAAGTCCAGAATATTTTGCATCCCCAAAATTAAGGCTTATGGGTGATATTAATAATGTATGTCATTTAGAATACTATTTTATTCATTGAGGGTTATTAAATTTTTTTGAAGATTTATAGTTGACTTTTATATCAGATCAACAAAACCCGGCACTCCAAAACACTTCCTTAAAAAAACACTTTCAGAGAACATTATGCACAACATGAAAATATGTTAAAAATATGTTACAAATCCAGTGATTGTTGGTGATTGTTGAAAGGCATGGAGGAGACTAACTGTATGTGGCGTGTAGCAGACGCATTCCCACATGCAGTACTAATGAAGCGGGCTTGAATGGAAACAGCCAGGGCTGCCGGCCCCACAGGCACACACACTCAAGGAGAGAGGGGGAGAGAAAAGAAAAGCTGCTCACAGCCAACTCTACCATGATCACAGACGTGTGTTCTGTCTGTTGTTTTCTGACTAGTAGCAAGCCTTCAGCACTTTTGCTTTCAACAAACACAAACAAGTGTTCCCACCCGCTTTAAAATGAACAGGGAGTTAGAATCATCTCTGGATAAAAGGCTCAACTCGCAGGAAAGCACAAGGATGTTTTATTTGTTTACTGTTCGTTCCAAGGGCCGAGGGCAATAACTAGTGGAATCCAGTCCCACCCCATCACCACCTCAATCCCCACCCCCATCTACACCCTCATCATTACCCCCATCCGTATCTTCACCCCCATCATCACCCCCATCTCCATCCCCATCTCCACCCCCATCATCACACCCGTCCCAACCCCATTCTTTGTCCATCTCCATCCACTGCTCCAACCTCATCTCCACCCCCACCCCCACATCATCACCCCCATCTCCACCCCCATTATCACCCTCGTCCCAACCCCATTCTTTGTCCCTACCCCATCTCCATCCACTGCTCTATCCTCACCCCCACCCCATCTCCATCCCCACCCCATCTCCACCCCCACCCCCATCCCAGTCCCTGTCTCCTACAGACTCATCAGCCCATTCATTCCCACCATGCAGAGCAGTGCTCCACGCTATGATGCCATCTGCTAGGACCTGTTGGCTTGTTTGTTTTTTCTGAGCAAACAGCAAATCACTTCTTTCCTGTTCTTGCTTTTTACCATATGCCACTGCCTGGTTTATCAGAGCCAGGCATGTATATTAATGAATTTAATCAAAGACACACACAGACCCACACACGCATCTGCCACCAGGGGAATTTAGGAGCACAATCACTTTGTTAGTTGACTGTTCCTTCACCCCACACACCTTCTGCTATTTTTCTACCGCTTGCTAGGTTAAACACCTCAGTGTACCATGTATGTTATGTGTTCTCTGTCCTATAGCCCTAAAAGGGTCATTGCTGCAGTACTTTCTATATTGTATGTAATTTGATCATGGTTTTATCTGGTGCACCGTACATTACAAGATTGACTGAGGGGCTGTCGTACTGCGTAGACAGATATTTAAAGTCATTATTTTGGAAAATGTCTTAGTCGATGAATATTTAGAGTTCACCCACCTTCACTTTGTCCAGAGAGTAATACAGTAAAACAAAGCAAAATCAGGATATGAGTCAGAAAACATATGCTTCTTGTTCATGTTTTTCTTGCTAATACTGAGCCCATTCACTCCATAAATGCAATCCTTCTTCCAGAACATTCAAGAACCATTCTGGCCCGCCTGCTCAGAACCTCCACCCAAATACACAAGGGCGAGGGGAGAAGGTCATAATGGCTTAGATTTACTTCTGAAGGTCACTGAGGAAGATGTGCAAACGCAGAATTGATAGGAGCACAATAGATAAAAATAGCAGTAGGATTTCCCTTTCAAGCCGAAACGCGCCGTCTAAATTTGAGCCTTGACCGTTCTAATATTTGATCTGTGGCAGGCAGGCCACAGCAGGATCTTTTGATTGACTATCAACCTGTTTATTAGGTGTGTAAGAGGTGGCACGAAACTGGACAGTTGTGTAATCTAGAGGCTGTTTTATTAGGAATAGCACTGCAGCTGGAATCTGGAACTGAATCCCTGAAAATATGTTAGCAGGCATAATTTAGTTTACTGTAGCGAGGCAAAGCCTGACATGCTTTTCAATATTGTCATTATAATCCAAATGGGATTATGGTGAAACGAGAGTGGCTTCTCCACACTGTTTACTGTTTGTTTTATTTCACTATGTGCCATAAATAAACCCTAATCCTAATCTTGAATATTAGCCTGTATTTCAGACTGTTGGTTACTTGCGTATTATGTGTGTACCTCAAATTCACTTGACATGCTAGAATTTGCCAAATAAAAATACTTTTTTGGTGAAAATTATTCTTCATATTCTATCATCACATTGAGAATTAATGTACATTGATGCAATGGAATGCTTTTTTAGGTTGCAAGGAGGGTTTTTCCTAATTTAGAATTACACAGAAATGTTGTAATTCTGGTGTTTGTAACTTTCTGGTCGAAGTTATCACTTATAAATAGACTACCTGCACTTGGGGCTTTTCCAAGCAAAACATAATTGGATCATTGGACCTGTCATTTAACGTGTGCCAGAGCAACAGTTCCAAACAGACAAAGCTGTCATCATCAACAGTTCATGGTTAAATGTAAGTGAGGACAAATTCCCCCTGAACGTTGTGCCCTGCAGCTTTAAAGACGGTCCTAGTCAAATCTCTAGTAGTCACTTTGATATGCATCTGTCTGTACGCTGGCAATTTTATTTTATGCTGCAACCATCTGTTTTTTTCCCCGCGGTATTTGCAGAGGCTTTCCTGTCCTGTCTCTTTCAATAAAGGCCGCTGACAGCCGGTGAATCCTGGGGTCGTGTGCGTCAGCCAGGGTGTGGAACTCTGGGAGGGGACACGTGCCTTCGGGAACACCAGGCAGGATTTAAAGCGCTTCATACGTGTCCACGGTTGGGTCCGTGGTTGTGGGTGAGGGACGGGCGAGTGGGGTGCACTGACACCACCCGCCTGCCAGGACCTAACCTCACACCCACGCGGATGAGTGAGCGCGCTGTGCTCCACCCGTTCGCTCTCGGGGCCGTGCCAAGAGCAGAATGGACCCACCCAAAACATGTGCCTCCAGATGGGCCTGAAGGCTCTGTCTTCTGATTCTACCTCACTGAAGAATGGGGTCTGTTAGAGAAGGCTCTGTCTTCTGATTCTACCTCACTGAAGCATGGGGTCTGTTAGAGAAGGCTCTGTCTTCTGATTCTACCTCACTGAAGCATGGGGTCTGTTAGAGAAGGCTCTGTCTTCTGATTCTACCTCACTGAAGAATGGGGTCTGTTAGAGAAGGCTCTGTCTTCTGATTCTACCTCACTGAAGCATGGGGTCTGTTAGAGAAGGCTCTGTCTTCTGATTCTACCTCACTGAAGCATGGGGTCTGTTAGAGAAGGCTCTCTGTGTTCTTTCATCTGGGAGGCCTTGATCTTTTCCAGCTCTTTTGTCTTCACAACTCCGAGGTTGTCATGTTAAAAAACGAGTGAGAAGTGTTGTTCCTTGGTTGAAGTTGATTACCAAAGGACATTTACCCGATCTCATAAATGTATACCTATCCACAATTGTACCTGGTTTATTGTGTTGCCAGTGGAAAAGAAGTGTACAGAGACAGGATAAACAAAAACAACACCAAGTTGTACCTGGTTTATTGTGTTGCTAGTGTAAAACATATATACAGAAACAGGATACACAAAAACAATGCAAAGTTGATATTGTCATTCATAATGAGAGGAGAGAATTAAAGATAATCCGAATACAAATGCATTCATGTAAAATGTGGTGCTGTTTTGATATGCACCTGTTTCCCAATGGTGGACATTTCTTACCCAAACGTTCCCACAGAATGACCCATCTAACTAAGTCTGCTTCAAGGGTTTAAAGGGTACCATGATGTCTATCAAGGGTTTAGAGGGTACCATGTTGTCTGTCAAGGGTTTAGAGGGTACCATGTTGTCTGTCAACGGTTTAGAGGGTACCATGTTGTCTGTCAAGGGTTTAGAGGGTACCATGTTGACTGTCAAGGGTTTTGAGGGTACCATGTTTACTGTCAAGGGTTTAGAGGGTACCATGTTGTCTGTCAAGGGTTTAGAGGGTACCATGTTGTCTGTCAAGGGTTTAGAGGGTACCATGTTGTCTGTCAAGGGTTTTGAGGGTACCAATTTGTCTGTCAAGGGTTTAGAGGGTATCAAGTCAAGGGTTTAGAGGGTACCATGTTGACTGTCAAGGGTTTAGAGGGTACCAGGTTGTCTGTCAGGGTTTTAGAGGGTACCAAGTTGTCTGTCAAGGGTTTAGAGAGTACCATGTTGTCTGTCAAGGCTTTAGAGAGTACCATGTTGTCTGTCAAGGCTTTAGAGAGTACCATGTTGTCTGTCAAGGGTTTAGAGGGTATTAAGTTGTCTGTAAGGGGGAGACAGATAGTAATAGTATTTCTATTTTTTTTGTATTTTAGGTGTGCTCAAGTCAAATATGATAATTGCTAAATATTGTTTAGCAGTTAGCCAGTGGTATTAGCATCCTCATGGTTGTTCTTTTACTAAAATTACTACAAGCACTCCCTCCCTCCCATCATCTCTCTCTCTTTCTCTCTCAGCCTTTCAAGTAGAAAGTCAAGCCCTGTTGAACAACACAGATGGTTCTCTCTAGTGGCATTCTAACAGTAACATGCTGTTTTAGTTCTCTTAACCTTGCCCCTGTCTCCCTCCGAGCCCCTCCCTCTCGCTCTGATTGGCAGGCTGAGGGGAACTGAACAACAACCACGTGCCAGCTGATGCATGATCCATGGGTTTGACCTTTGCACTCTGGACCCCATTGTTATTGCCTGTTTACATTGTGCAAATGTTTTCCGAGGCCCCTTTCTTGCCCATGGAATATCTCTCCCAACACCACTCCTCCCCTCCCCCATTCCCTCTTCCATTGCCTCCCGCTATCATTCCTACTCATCCCTCCCTCCCAACATCTCTCTCCTCCGCACCGCCATGCCTGTATTCTCTGGTAGGCAGTGTGCTGGAGGAGGCAGCGAAGGAGGGGTAGAGCGGGGAGGGGGATGTGTTGGTATTCCACACATGTCCGTGGACATTAGGAGGGCATCAAGGTGCAAATATGAGCCAGACAGCTCTCATAATGAAAGAATCGAGGCACATTATGAAATAAGTGGAAGTGACCAACGAAGAGAGACGCAGCACTCGCTGCTTTGAATTCCAATTACAGGGTTAGGCAGAGAGGGAGAGAGGAGGTAGGCAAGGGGTGGGTTTAGGGAAAGAGGGAGAGAGGAGGTGGGGGAGGGGAGGTTTAGGCAGAGAGGGAGAGAGGAGGTGGGGTTGTAGGCAGAGAGGGAGAGAGGAGGTGGGGAGGGTTAGGCAGAGAGGGAGAAAGGAGGTGGGGGAGAGGAGGGTTAGGCAGAGAGGGAGAGAGGAGGTGGGGGAGAGGAGGGTTAGGCAGACAGGGAGAGAGATGGTGGTGGTTGCGGTGGGGGTCAGACCTAATGCCTTTCATGTTGGTGTGGAGGCGATCATACGGTATGCGTGGATACTGTATGATGCATGGGTACTGAATGATGCGTGGGTACTGTATGATGCGTGGGTACTGAAGGATGCGTGGGTAATGTATGATGCGTGGGTACTGTATGATGCGTGGATACTGAATGATGCGTGAGTACTGTATGATGCGTGGGTACTGTATGATGCGTGGATACTGAATGATGCGTGGGTACTGTATGATGCGTGGATACTGGATGATGCGTGGGTACTGAATGATGCGTGGGTACTGTATGATGCGTGGGTACTGTATGATGCGTGGGTACTGTATGATGCGTGGGTACTGTATGATGCGTGGGTACTGTATGATGCGTGGGTACTGTATGATGCGTGGGTACTGTATGATGCGTGGGTTCTGTTTGATGCGTGGGTTTTGTTTGATGCGTGGGTTCTGTATGATGCGTGGATATTGTATGTTCCAGCTTGCAGTGCGGTTCGGTGCGGCTGAGATTTGTTGGTTTGATGGGACGGTGGACGGACGGACATTTAGCTTGAACGCCATTTTAGGCGTGGGCTTTGACTCTTCCCCCTTCCGCAGGAGGTCGAAGGTAATAGGAATTGCTTTGGCCCTAACCGCTTTTCCAAATGTATCATCTGAGTTGTATTCAATAGGAGACACTTCATCAAACAAGATAGGGCCCTGTAGATGGATGAGCTTTGTGTGGGGTTTGGAAAAAGTAAAGGCTCATGGGGTAGAAGGGTGGGGAGTGAGGGGAGAGGGCAAGGGGGTTGTCACAGATGTCCGGCCCTTTGAAAGAAAATTAAACAAGTACCTCATTACAGAACGCTCCAGTGCTCCCTGGAGGGGGCCACTGAGACAGCCTTTTTAATGAGCTGGGAACTTAAACGCTGCCAAAGTTTACCCCGGTCATGGCCAGCTCAGTTAGGGAAGTAACAGCCCTTCGCCCCTCCATGTCCTTCCGTAGCCCCCACCTCCCCCCTCAACCACCCAGGGCCTCCTCTTCCATTCAGGGCCACTCATCCAGAGGAGAGAGAGGGAGGGGGGGCAGAGAGAGGCACCACACTGGGCTCCTCTCTTTCAGCACAGGAGAAGGAGATAATGCCTTTTCTGTGCCACACATCCAGAGGAATTATGTGCGCTAATTTGATTAGGGGGAGATTTGATTAACTGGAAAATGAGGGCTTTGCTTAGACTTTCACATGCTTAATTTATCCTTTGCAAAGCAGAGGCAACATTGTGTCATAAAACTCTGAAGGCATATGGGAAGCCCATTCAGAACCAACAATATCAAGGATTGCCACGGTTCATATATGGATAATCAGTTTAGAGCTTTTTGCCCGGCCACAGAATACAAATTAAATTTGGCATCGCCAGTGAAAAGGTTGAAAGCATAAAGAGAGTAATGTTGTAGGGAATTGAGCAAAAATAAAAACTAGAAAAAAAGAATGTGGAAAACGTTTAGGTTTTTCCATATATTTGTGGGGTTATGTCTAGTTGTTACTTGTCTCTGGTCCATGTCAATCCCCAGCTATGACCACAGGGACCATCAGGCCTGAACGGTTGGCTTTACCTTCCTTAACATGCAGCCATGAAGGTCATATTACCGCTCACTGATGATTACATTTGAATTAAAACTTCTGGGATTAAAAGGAGGTGAAAACAGAGGCAGGGGAAGGGCAGAAATGATGGAGTGAGAGAGAAATGATGGAGTGAGAGAGAAATGGAACGGGAGTGATAAAGAGAAAGAGAAAAGGTAAACCGGGGATGAAGTCTGTCTTTTCAACTAATTGCTGTCCTTTATTTTCCTCTCGGATTACCTTCTAATGAGCGATTAACCAGTCCTCATGAAGCACTACAGGTTTCCCTCCCTGCCTGCCCAAAGCTGCTATACCCCAGCCAGGTCATCATCCACTGCTCAGTAGTCATTCAGTAGCCAATGTGAGCAAAGTGGCTGATTAATTTTTGTCATGACGTGACAGGAAGGAAGTTTCAAATTGGGACATTCTACAAGACAAAAATGTATCTATAAAAAGTGGTTTAGATAGGAAGGGGGGATGATGCAAGGGATGGAGGGAAGGAGAGATGATGGGAGAAGTGTGGAGAGAAACCCAGACAGATGAGCAGTCTCCTGTTGGTCTTCGTTCTATCATCCCCATCTGTTTACCCCGGTTTTAATTAAATCTACTGAGATGAGAATTTCTTCCCATTTTCCTACCTCTCTCCATCTCCCTCTTGGAACTGGAGCGCGTTAGGTCTGTGCTTTGCCAATGTCCACTCATTCTCAAAATAAATATATAAGTGTCCACTCATCTCACCCCCTCGCTGCCAGCTGCTAATGAGAGCGAGCCAGGGTGGTGCGGTGTTCCTGCCAGCTATCATGGCCAGTTAATGAGGAGGATTCTTAGAAAGGCTCTGCCCTGGAACCTCCGGTACCTGCTACGCCACACATACACATATATTACACATTTATACACATTTTAGGTTTTAATATCCTTGGGTTGACTAACAAAACCATTCTCTGTTAAATGATATTCAGGCCAACTAACCTCAACCAAACCTAAACTTCAAATGCCTAACCCAAAAACATATTCTAAACTTGAACCCTAACCCCAAATATACATTTATCCTAAACTTAACCCCTAAATAGCGTTTCACCTTGTGGACACGGTTGTTAGTGGTTACCTGGGATGGTTCTTCGTCACTTCCCTGACCATTACACAATGGGCTATTGTTGTGATCTTTGCCAAATTCCCAGTCCTGGGGAGGGTAACAGGGGAACTCACTTTCCTGGGGGGGGTAACGGGAACTAATTTTCCTGGGGAGGGTAACAGGGGAACTAACTTTCCTGGGGAGGGCAACAGGGGAGCTTACATTCCTGGAGATTATAACAGGGGATCTTACTTTCCTGGGGAGGGTAACAGGGGAGCTTACTTTCCTGGAGAGGTTAACAGGGGAGCTTACTTTCCTGGAGAGGTTAAGAGGGGAGCTTACTTTCATGGGAAGGGTAACAGGGGAGCTTACTTTCCTGGAGTGGGTAACAGGGGAGATTACTTTCCTGGGGAGGGTAACAGGGGAGCTTACTTTCCTAGGGAGGGTAACAGGGGAACTAACTTTCCTGGGGAGGATAACAGGGGAGCTTACTTTCCTAGGGAGGGTAACAGGGGAGGTTACTTTCCTGGGGAGGGTAACAGGGGAGCTTACTTTCCTGGGGAGGGTAACAGGGGAGCTTACTTTCCTAGGGAGGGTAACCCATGTTTTGTAACCCATCTCCTCTCATGAGGTTTTCTGATCTTTATTTTGACTATACCATATTCCTTTTGAACAGATCTCTGTTTGGGGGGGCAGACTTTGCTGGTAACCAAACGTTGTGGGCTTTTACATGCCAGGGCACCACTAATCCATACTTGAATATATCCCACATCAGAATGCTTTTTAAACCTCCTTGAGCTGAATGTTTTGTCTTTTTTTTATTTCTGCAGTATGTATAAATATACTCAATATCATATCGCAGAAATTCCAAGTTTGAAAGCTAATTATAATGAAATGGGGCACAAATCCACACATATATGACAATATATAAACTTTTAAAACCAGTGGCCAAAAAGGTCCTCTTTAGCACGCATAGGCACAGAACAAAGCTGACCAGTTAGAATTTTGACAAAATGGACTGATTAGGCCAATGAAAGGTTGTGGGACTTAAGAAATCCAGCTTCGCGCCGAGTCTCCTGGAGCCCAGCATCACTGCTTCTATTCACCTCCCTAAAACCCTTCACCCCGCCAGCTCCAACACAAGGCCTTTAAAAGGGTGGTTGAGGGACGGTGGAACTGTGGGACCGTGTGGTTTTCTCTCCCTCCATCTCCCTCTGGCATCCCCCAGGCTGCTGCATCTGTGTCTTATCTCTTCTGAAGCACATGTTCCATTCCTCTCCCTCAGCTAGCAAACCCAATGAATCTCCATTCCCTCCTGACGGTGTATGGGGTATGTTTTTATTCCAACTCTAGAACCTCATGCCTCCAACAGGCTCAGCATTTCCTCTCTGTATGTTTGGGCTCCCCGTTCCTCTCTTCTTTTATTTCCCTTGGCCTCACCCACTCCAACCTCAACCTCTTTCTCTCACAAGCTCTCTTGCTAAAGGGATAGTTCACCAAAATATTGTGATTGGATAACTGTGTCAGTAAAAAAGGATCCTACTTGAATGGGGTTTGTTCTGCAAATGTTTACGAAGTCTTGGTTCATATATGTATGATGTTTTTGGTGAATTATGTTCAAATCTTTTTTCTCGTTTTTGATCAACACTATCAATTTTAGATACTTTTGGTTAGTTTTCATATGATGCACAAAACAAAATGATAGTAAAACAATTTGCTTGGTAATTTGTGTAACAAATGCACAAACATTTGCCTGAAACATGGATTGTCCCCATACCTTATGTGTAAACCATTTCCAGGGTAAAGACAACAGCACTTTTGCTTTCAGGTGAACTATGCCTTTAATAGACTTGCCACTTAGCCATGGAGTTGTATCACTTCATTTGCACGGAGGGTACCGTGGGTGTGCCTGCCTGGCTGGGCTCTGAGCAGTGTAAACTGTTAAACAGCTTGCAGTGTGCTCGGCTGAGCAGATAGAGGTTTCAACTAGCAACACCTCAGGTTAAAAACAGCAGCACTCACCTCTTGAGCTGTGGCCACACTTCTCACTGCAGGTGACAAAGGAGACACTGATGTCATTCTAGATGTCACACATCGCACCATGTTTAAGGTGTTTGCACGGGGGTGTGTGGCTGCACGCTTGCTTTCCTTTTTAAAGTTTGTTTTTAAAGTAAGAGCGAGTCACATACCATTTATTTTGTGAAGTGCCAAATCATTTCATCGCTTGTATTGTAGGCCAGCGTTCCCGTAGACCTGCACAAAAGACCTATAGACAGTCCGTGCTTGTTTATAATTCCGCTGATCAACCTTTAATTTCTCTTGATATTGAATAGAGCTACATTCCTGCCATAACCGAAGTTATGCAGCGAATGACTCTCCCGGGGTTCTGATTAATATTGAAAGTCTGGGGACCAAGGAAGCCAGGTTGGGGAGAAACCAGGTACATGGCAGCAGAGTGACAATAAAACAAGCCTTTTGCTCATCACCCTGACAGATGTCACTCCCGTGACGAACCCCAGGCACCCCCTCGTCATGCGGTCATGACTGTGATTACATAACACTGCCACGGTGGTTGTCACAGTATTCACCCATCTCACCACGTCAATGCAAATGAGAACTGTTAATCTGCTGCATATTTATGTTATCGACACACTGGAGTGCACGGCTGTTTGTTTTAAAATGCACCGGCAAGGTATATGGCGCGTTCGTTAGCGCTGTTCGTGATTAGAAATTCAGCTCACTTTTCTGGATGGGAAAAAAACGATGGTAATGATATGCGCCGTGTATGGCGAGGTACGGGAAGTTGAAACGTCGGGTTTGTGAGTCGGAACCCCTGGGCGTCCAGGGCTCTTGTCAAAAGTCATGTACTATAAAGGGAATAGTGTTCCATTTGGTGGCTGACTAGTAGTCTAACCCCCGGGCCAGGCTTATATGTGTTCATCTGCCTGGAGGGCATGTAAAAAGCTCTGTCTGTGGGTTCACATCAAATGAATATCCAGGCAGGGGTGGGAGGGAGAGGGAAGGAACGCCAGATCACAGGCAATGTTCAAGTTGTGATCGTTTTAATAATAGAGCATGAAAATGACAAGTGAATTTGGGTCCACTAAAGGGGCTGCATGTATACTATTTGCATTGTTATATCACAAAATGTCCTCAATAAATCTGCGTTAATGGTGGCACGTTAGTGTTTCCCAACATTTACTCACCTGACAGGAGGTGGGTGTATACAAAGCGCATTCCAAAAATGCTGAATTTCTATTGGCCACCAGAAGACATAACGAAAGGTAAAAGCTACAGGAGGTACTGGTGACAATTTTTTACGCTGTTCACACTTTTGTTCAAGTGAGAAAACGACAAATAAAGTATTCACGATAGGTTTAGGTTTTTGTAACCTGGTCAAGCAAAAGGAAAATAATGTTTTTTGTACAGTTGTTGGTGACACTGAACTAACTTTCACAGCAGAAGAACACATTAGGTTTATAGCTTTGAGGTGTTGTCATGTAAAGTAGTTTCTTTCATTTAAACAAAGACCATGTGGTGAGAGTGAAACAACCTTTAATATAAAACACTGAAGTTCTGAGCAAACAGGGAAAACAAAGTGCTGTGGTAAACTTTTTACTAACTTCCTACGGCTACCATTTTCCCAGTGAATGTCATTTCCATTTTGTTTTCACAATGTTTTTTTTATTATTATTATTTCTGTAAATGTGGAAGTTCAAAGGGCATGTAACGGTGACTTTGCACAAAACCCTTCGGGTTTAGGTCTTTTTGACTGGCTCCTTTTCACCTTGAAGCAGTTTCTTCAGAAGACCACTTTTCAAAGTGGATAATTGACAGCAACAGCGGCAGTGGAATGAACCCCGAACCCCTCCATTACCATGACACTGTCTTCAAAGCCGCCTCACTTTTAAGGGAGCTCAGCCCCAAAGCTCTGGTGCATCGTCTGGTACCGCTGCTCCTATTCCCCCTTTCACACCCCCATTGAAATCATCGCTTCTTTAGTCGATTGTTCTAGTCCAGTCATTGGAAAAAAGCCAGTGCATGTTTTGTCGGAGGAAGACTGTGTGTGTGCGTGTGTTTGTGCGTGTGTTCGTGTCCATGCGGTGTAGTAAATTAGTCCCAGCCTGATTTACTGAGGGCTTTTACTAGCAGGCTAAGGCTGAGCCTATTGCATAGCCAGAACAGGTTGGGTTTCAAAGGGCTTATGGAGGAATTAGGCGGTCTTTGGAGTTTGAGCGTAGCCTAATTCCTGGTGACCTTTCCCTGGCTCTGGGATGACTTTTTGTGGTGATCAGCCAGCCAGTGCTATAACAAGCTTTTCCGTCTGTGTGGCTGGGGATTACTGTGAAACAGCAGGGCCCTCCCATCACCCCCTCTCCTCAGCCACCACCGCCCCTTCTCCTCCGCTCACAGGAAGCCATCTGTAGAGGAAAAAGAGAGAAGCGAGAGAGAGAAAGAACGAGAGAGAGAAGCAATTGAAGGAAAGACGGACAGGGAGACACAGAGAAAGGGAAAGAGAGAAAGAAATAGGGAATCAAAGGTCGTCTGAAGGGAGAAAGTGTAGGCGTTAGCCTGAGGGGCCATTGTCACGCCTGTCTATGTGTTGGTGAGGAGTCCTTGGCTGTCAGAGCTCCTTTCAAACTGCCGGGCTTTGGCGACCCATCCAGCTTGCTATTGAAGAGCATTCAAGGTCATTAGAACCTTTTTGTAGCTGCCTGGAATCTTTGTTTGCTGTTTTAGTTGACTCTTTGCAAAGGGAGGATTATTGGTGATGTTGGAGTCAGCTTAGTGGTTTTCTACTGTAGGTGAGTATTTTCCTCTTGTATCACTCCAGTCGGGCGTTGCTTGATGTTGATCAGAAGACATGACGGCTACCTTGGCATGACTGTCTTCTTGTGAAGTTTTGTGCTACTTTTGCTATTTGTTTTTAGCATCATTAAGATGTCTCACCAGGAACATTACAAATGGTAGAATCTGAAGGCTGCGTAGGTATTGTTTAATGGCTGTGGTTTTAATCGCTAGGTGTATCTTACATCCTATTTACAGTGGATTAGCAGGGGCGTTAGTAATGAATGCCATATGGTTTAGTGATGTGATGTACTATAATTAGATAGACCTTACAAACCCAATTACTGTAATTACATGGCTACCTATTACCTGGCCGTGTGGGGGTGGGTTACTATGCCGCACCTGCTGAGAGAACAATTGATTGCTTTTAATTGATCTCTGTTTCAATAAATTCGTCCTTTAACAAGTACAATGTCACAAGTTGAATTGCACAAATGTAGGGTAATTAGTTAGTTCACACTTGGTTAAACTGAGAGGTAACGACATTAGCACTGGAATGTTTTTAATGCTTTATATGTGGGTTAACTGTCTAGTCATTGGTCTCAAAATGTCTTTCTTCAGTCTGCTCGAACAGTGGTATGTTTTGATCATATTTGTCTGATATTCAGTAATATTCATGACACATTCTGAAGAAATGTGAGCTGTGTGTTGTATACCGATAAATAAAAAGAGGGGAAGATGAGGGAAAGAGAGAGTTAGAGACGGTACGGTGGCGGCATTGCTGGCGTAGTTACCAATGCAGGACAGAGGTGTCTTTCATTGGTCCTTGGCACAGGCCTCCACTGTCTGTGGCAGCCAAGAGGGGGGGGGGGGGGGG
>JACXGK010009162.1:0-20538 GCA_016801125.1 Novumbra hubbsi
GTCAGATAGTGCGATAATTCCACCGGCCCTGATTGGTCTTGTATCTCGCACAGGGCAATAAGACAGCTTGAATGCAGTGTGGTCTACATTAGATGTGGCTGCAACACATGGCACAAGCACAACCTGGGTGATGCTTTCTGCTGAGGCGCATCCCGGCCTAAATAAAAACCTTCCGGAACATTACAGCGTGGCAGTCTCAATGCTGGCATATGCTGTACAAATCCATTGCTTATTTATAAGGCAGTACATTTATAGCTTTTAACAGGAAGCAAAGCAAAATGGTCAGGAAATAAGCCTCGCTACGTAGCTAATTGAGTTAGCTACAAGATGTTGGCTAAGCAGGTTTAAGTTAGAAGCATCTTACAAGCTTGTGTATAACAGAATATTGTCGCTTTTTACGTATTTCTTGCCATTTCTGATAAACCAATCACTATCACTACACAAGTAATAGTTCTGATGGCCAACTATCAAGCACATAGAATTCAGAGTTGGTGGTTAGACTTCTAGTGGTATTATATGCAAAAAAGAAATTAGAAACTTTTTGGCAATGATCTGGGAGCATTTGGACTTCGCAGAATTGCTCAGGGACAGAACACTCTGGTTCTAGGCAATCTTTCACACACTCCTACAGCTACCCCCGATTTCAGCTCCTGGTAATTAATCCGCAACTCAACAATCCGGGGGTTCAGCACCTTGGACGGTGACCCCCTGGAGAGTGGCCCCGGAACAGGGAGCGGCGGTGAGAAGGAACCTGTGACAGGCAAAGGGAAATACAAATCCCCATCTGTCCACACCTGCCCTTGGTCAAGGCTTATCCGCAGCGGTAAAAAAACACAAGAGAGTTGATGAAAGGGAAGAACTGACTAACCCGGGGGGATGCTTTCTCTCCGTTCCCCCCAGAAGAAACCAACTGAGCCGCCTTGCCGCCTGCCGATATCCGTGGCCCCCGTCCCCGTCTCCCCGCTTCGCTGGACCGCCTGGTTTTCAATCTTTTCTTTAGTTACTGGGCCCTTTCGCTATCCATTTTCCTTGTGTCATTTATTAACAAATTGCCCTGGCCCTTGGACCAGCGGTGCCAGCAGCCACTCAGCGGTGCAGCAACACAAACAGTGGTTACATTGGGATTCGTAGGGGGATGCGGTCTCCTGTTTACCACCGACAACACGTAATGTGAGGACATATAAAAACTTTTGGTAATTAGGCAGTCATTAGGTAGTGCACATACAGCCGGAAACGGATACGTAAACACGCATCTTTCACTCAGCCGCAATATCTCCAAATGGGGCAACATCTTAGTTTTCATATTGAACCACAACACAACTTGGAGATATCAATAACATAAAAGGAATAATTGCCCCAGCTGCATCTGTTTAACTTACAGTATGCATTATGATTGATTATCCATATCTTACGCGTTGGCATGTCGAGGGGTAAAGAAATATGCTATTTTTATTTTTTTCAAGGAATGCTTGTTGATTTAAGATGCTGATTTAATTTTCAGCAGACATGGATGCAGACAGACACGTGCCAGGCCTGAGCCAAGCCTGACTCTCATTTGCATTCTTGCTGCTGGTTGGCTCCTGCCCGGTTTGTGGCGACAACACCAGAACATGGTGGCAACACAACACCAGCATTTTACTGACAGTACACCACACAATCACCGGCCAACTCCACAAAAAATATAATCTGTAAATTGACCTGACCTGATTTTTACAGCACACTGTCATTAAACATAGCCCAATTGGGCGAGAAACCACCCTATATGTGAAATGTATATGTAAACATATTCAACAATAGACCAGCTGAGAAATTTGCCTTTAACATCCTTTATTTTCAACCTTTTTACCCAAGCTGTCTGAAAATATAATTATTAGAAATACTCCTTTAGATCAAAAGCCTACTGTGATGTGATGGATAATTGCCCAAGCCACCTTTACACAGAGGCAGCTGCCATCTATACTAAAGAAAACATACAGGCTGGATCTGAATGTGCACCCTATTCCCTACTGCCTAGTAAACCTTTTTCACTACTTGCAGAGCCATCTATAAAGGAAATAGGATGCTGGTTGGGACACAGTCACAATCTCCGGTTCATTTTAGATGGAAGGAAGACGACCTCGCCTTTTCTTTTTCCAGTTTCTTATCTCACCTCCGAGCTGGAGCTTTTCCTCTTATCTTCCGTGACATGGCTCGACTCCTGCGTTAACTCAGAATACACACACATGCACATGTACAAACACATCCACACTCACAAGCATGCATGGTTGCGCACATACACTTCCATAACACACAAATACATTCAGTGGTGTGTGTAAAGATAGAGGAGGGAGTGTGTAAAGACAGACAAGGGCGTGTGTAAAGACAGACGAGGGGGTGTGTAAAGAACGACGAGGGGGTGTGTAAAGATCGAGGAGATGCGTGTGAAGATCGAGGAGATGGTGTGAAGATAGAGGAGATGGTGTGTGAAGATAGAGGAGATGGTGTGTGAAAATGGAGGAGATGGTATGTGAAGATAGAGGAGATGGTGTGTGAAGATAGAGGAAATGGTATGTGAAGATAGAGGAGATGGTATGTGAAGATAGAGGAGAGGGTGTGTGAAGATAGAGGAGAGGGTGTGTGAAGATAGTGGAGATGGTATGTGTCTGTTCCTCTGTCCGTGCGTGGGAGTGGGGAAAGGCTTCAACCCTGACAGCATAAGCAGGTAAAACTGTTCCTAGGCAACAACAATGACACACCTGGAGCATTACAATGGAGACAGTTACTAAGGTGTGACAAGCTGTATCGGCTCTGCTTTTAAGCTTTCCTCACACACTTGCATCATGGTATATTTTCATACACAACGTGCCTTTGACTAAAACAATACTGTCATTTTTCAATGTTGATATTAATTCCTAATACTGAACCTTACGAATCTTTAATGTTGCGCTGGATCTGCGCAGATTTTAATTGGAGTGGCCAAGTAAAAATTTTCTTTACCGGAAAACAAGTAAGGTAGCTAAAACTTTCTAATTCAGTTGTACTTCAAACAAGACAATCTGTCCGCAGCAAAACCAATTAAAATGAATAATGTAACTGAACAGAATAGTGAGGTAGACGATAATTGAGATGGGGTTATTTTTTAGCTACCTCGCTAAGCACCTAGCTGAAAATGTTTACATTTTAATGGAAGTTTAATGAAAGGTAATTAATGATACATTGGTAAACATTTTTATGTCGTTAATAAATGCAAAACATTAATGACTTGATCGAAAGTTTACTCTGTACTAGAAGAAACATTGGAGAAAACATTGGAGAAAACACAATATGGCATGGCAGGCATATAGCCATAAAACATACGGTTCTGGTTTTAGCATTATTGATGCTTCCCTATAGTGTACATACCAAAATACTGTCAGGAATTTACAGTAGCTATCTTACCTTCATCTGCAAATGCGATCAAAGATATGATTTATTAAGTGATGTGAGTACTACATAACAAATAATGGGTACCAACTGTAGTTAGTAGAAGATTTCAATGTATTTTTCTATATTATTGCCTCAGTAAGCCTTGCATGCAAAAAATATTAGCTTCCTGTCCGTCATGCTGAACTAATCAATATCGGTAAGTAAGATAAACATGCCCGTCCATGGAAATCAAATGCAAGTCCCACATGTTTGGTCTAGTGACGGGCACTTTTGGTGCAAAAGAATCTGTAAAATCCAGAACTTAACAAATCAGTTCATGACCTGCATCTCTTTTCTGATGCTGTCTGCCTCTTATCTTAGCCCCATCACCTGTCTGTTAAACCACATAAAAGACTGTCTTGCCTGTTGCGAGAACAATCTTTTAGACGGTGAACAATATGTCCAATCTGAGTGCCCGCTGTTCCTCAAGGTTAGATTCTGTGGTAGACCAAATTCTGTGTGTATAATAAAGTGGTGCCTGCCACTGGTAACTCCTGAGTCCACATCTTTTCACAAAGACACTAACCTGTATGAAATCTCTTGAGCACTCGGCTGACCACCACAAGACACGTTAAGACCTTTAAACCTTAAAGTATGCTCTTCCGACTGAGCTTATCTCAACCCATACGCCCCCCAAACATCCTTGCCCTGAATGGCTCGGAGTTAACGTTTCAAACACTTTGAAATATGGCGTCATTCACAAGCATATAACCCAACTTCAATGGAATTTGCAGAATGTGTTTCTAGATTATTTTTCCACGCCGCCAAGCATACTTGCCAATCCTCGACAATGGCTCAGTAGCTTAAAGGCCTGCCACAAAAAATCTCCTCAATAAATTAAAGGCAATGTACCACGGGGCGCCAAAATATCTTTACATTGAACAATTTGTCGATAGTGACTTGCTTTTTGTGATTGTGTTTGTGCATTGTGGAGTTAATGTGTATAAACATGTATGGTGTTACTCTTTTTTTCCACATACACATAAACAACCACCGATCTTTACGATAGATGAATTAAATATTTAAAGGGAAGGAGGATCAACATGTATGGTGTTACTCTTTTTTCCCCACATAAACATAAACAACCACCTATCTTTTACGATGGATAAATTAAATATTTAAAGGGAAGGGGGATGAATTTGCCTCTAAGCCTAGGGCAATTCTGAGGGATGTTAAAGGATTTATAAATTGAAGAATGTGTGTTAATTGTTTGACTTTTTGCAGTTGTGTTTGCATAGCGAAGTTTTACATGCATGGTGTAAACACATGTATATACATACAGACATGTATGTATGTTTTTATGTATGTATGTATGTAATGCGCAACTGCCTTTTCCAAGCATAAATCATCACAACCCCCAAGATTGACCCGTCCCTGGTGGAAAATGTCAGGCATTGGTTGGATTGGTCAATAACCTAAGCAAATACTTATTCTGAGCAGCTTAAACCCAGTATGATATGAAACCAGCCAACTTATTTATGGTAATTATCTAATAAAATAATCAACATCAATATCAGCCTTCCTCCAAATAAATATTGCTTAGCCACCAATAGCAGGCAATATAGTTGGTCAGCTTCAGTTTCATTCCATGCTTCAAAATATATATATATATATATACTTCTTGAAATGCCCAAATTGCATGTAGCCTACCACAGTGATTACCCACAAGGAGTACCATAGGAGTACAACTATAGAAACAAACCTGTAGAGCTGTGCCGGCCAGAAAGTGAGGTTCAGATGTCCTTGACATCAAGACCTACGACCTGAGCGACCTACGACAAAGCTTGGTAAAGCTCAATGACAAATAACATACAGCATTTACAGGATTTTGAAAGGCAACGGACAAAGAAGGAAATGTAGCTACACACTATCGGCCACATTCAAAATAGACTTTGAATATGGCTGATGGTGTCAATAGGAAGAGGTTGATACATTTTCTTGCAATAGGCCTAATCATTTTTTGTTGTTTTTTTCTCATGAATATGCTGCTACTTCACCTGAAAGAAAGTGTTACCAATTTTAACAGGAGTCACAGGTAGATCTACGAAGTGATGCATAGGCAGTTTTATTTGGTTTACATTCAAGTTATTTGGTTTACATTCAAGTATTCAGTACATATGTTGCTAGTTTGTAATCTAGCTAACAATTACTTCAGAGATCAATGTGATACATTTTGCAGTTATCCATTTGCAAGGTTGTAAGTCCTATAGCTTATCAATGTGTATATTGCATATCTGCTTGATAATTAGAGATGCAATGATACAGTGTGCCCACGGTTTGGTACGTAAACCAATTAAAACCACAATTTCAGTCAGAATGTTACATTTGTGATGGCTGCATTTCTCCCAACACGGTTGTTCATGAGGTAGATAGCTAGCAAGTACCAAGTTAGGTAAAAGCAATCTGAAGTTGAACAACAACTTTTCAAGTCTTTCAAACAGACCCCAGCCATTTCCCACCTTTGTTTGGTTGTAGTACAGCCAGTAATGTTATTATCAGCAGTAGGCGTACTGCTCTAACCACAGTGGGTACTTAAGCTGTATTGGTGTTCTTACACATTTTTTGCATGGGTTGTTGCCGGGAAGTTGTTAAATTTAATTCGTAGTGGTATTTAAAAAACACTTCAAAAGTCTGGAATTCAACTTGCAGAGAGCTGCAGATACCCTGTGGGGTGCCTTTAGGGAGGTTTTCTGCTGTAATGTCCATTGGTTGTTGGGGGAGGGGGTTGCAGTCACCGTGATTGACACATTTTGAGATATTGCTATGTTATTGATCCGAACGGATCAATAACATACCGTGTATCGTTAAATCCCAATTTATAATACAGGCCAATATGTTAATGGCCTTATTTCTAGATAAGGAAATTACACATCAGTCTAAGACTGAGCTTTAGATCTTGTTTATTGAAAAATAAATCACTCAACCGGAATTTAATGAAATACTAGCCTGCCAATGAGAGCAGAAAAATAATTGAGTACGCCCAGATTTACAGTAAACTTTTGTAAGTTTAGTCTACGCTTATTGATAAATAGAACACATTCTTGATAATTACCTAAGGACCATTGAGTATTTGGGTGAAAATTAGGTGTGAATTATCATTTAGATTGGTTTGATGATTTTATTTTTAATTCCTTTTGGAGTAGTGTTATTTTGAACAAATGCAGAAGCATATAGGAGGCAAAATTACTTCTTGTTCAATCTACAGTAATATAATGTACATTAATTAATTGAATACAGTGACATTATATTCCCATAATTTAAACAAAATGTCACTTCTTACCGTAAGAGTTAAACTGCCTGTTATTGTAATCAATGAGAAAGAATCTTCTTGCATATGAGAAAGAACTATATATATTATATCTTATATATATCTTATATATATATATAACTAGAATAAGTCTTGTTGAATAGAATTCTTGGTGGAGAGTTCTATTCTGGCTCCAAGTTTGAAGCTAAAGAATCAAAGCTTGATTTCTTACCAAAACATATTTCTGAAAAAGCCTGCTTTCCATTGTCAAATGCAATCCTTTTTAATTGTTATGCATCTGAAAGCAGTTTGGGACTGAGGCAGAGGATAGGGAAAGGATAGAGGCAGCTGTTGCAGGGTCCTGTGCAGAGACCATGACAGGTACGGAAACACAACTGAGCACAACAGAGTTTTAATTGAACAAGAGGATTAAGCACAATAAACAATGTGGGGGTATGAGTTCATTATTGCTTATGGACCAGGCTAGTGGTAAGGTATACAAACTTTTAATTGGACTGTTTTTCTAAATGCTATTAAATAAAAGACAGACATGTAGTCACATACAATGGTCTAAATTATCTCCATGTTTGTTTTAAAAAAAGCTGCAGTGCTGGTCCTGATCGTCTGGAATCCGAACTTTTGCTGCTCATGTAATAATGTACATGCTGGTTTTATTGTACTTGTCCCTGTCTAAATGTTCAATTCCAAAAGGACCAATACCTCTCGCCACAAGAACAGTTCCTACCCATCGGCAGCTGGCCTCATCAACAAGGCCAGGTGACTCCACCTGACACTGACCCCCTCCGCCCCCAAACTTAATGCGTTACATTAATGCACTTCTTTGGACTTCTGTCTTGCACATTGCACTATATGCCACTTATATTGTTAATGTTTTGCACTCTTTCTATTCACCGTGTCATTTAAATTTTTACTTTACAATTTTTTCTACTTACTGTGTGTTTTACCATACTGTGCTTACTGTCAGGGACCAATACAGCATAACAAATCCCTTGCATGGGTTAACCAACTTGGCAACCTACTCCTTCCATACGGAAATGTGCCAGCGTTAACCGTCTTTTCAAAAGTGGAGACTCAACAGACGTAAAAACAATATGCTCCAATTCCTGTTATTTGTATTATTTCTAATATGTCATAAACGTAATTTAAAATAGTTAGCCTAGCACAATCTGTCCAATATTTTCCCACCATTACAATCAGGTTTTGGACCATATTTTTCTACTATCACGGCTTTCCGAAAATTCACTAATAATGTGTTTTAAAAACAATCTACACGTGCAATTGTTATCGATCTTTCCAAGGCCGAATGTTTCGGCATCGCTGCCTATCTGATATCCTGACATGCTCTGCTCTGAATGTTGATGCAGCAAGATGGAGACGGGGACAATGGAGTCCCTCTAACACTGCTAAGGTGGAAGGCTTCGTAGCGAGATTCAGGAAATATTCACGTTTGGTTGGCAAAAACATAGCTACACTTTCCAAGAATAGCCAAGTCATACTTTCCAGAATGAGGCCATGCAAATGGCTGCCGTTTCTGATGTTTGCTTGCTAGCTACAGTACTGTACATGCGGTTGGGGTTAGGGTGACCATGGGACTTCGACCATGGGACTTACTTTGTCAAAGGTAAGGCTGAAAGCTATTTTGCTACCTATTTGCTTGCAATTAATTCTTTTTATTAGAGAGCTAGCCACATAGCTACATAATGGGACATATCATTGAGGAGATGGCAAGCCGAGTACCGGGAGATTCTCTGTGTTAACGTACTGCCAGTACACAGCTGGACACCAGATACAGCTGGTGCAACTACAACCACACTTCGCAATTTCCCCACAATGGCCACCAGTACAGCTCTTATTGCATAACCGACTTGAATAAAGATGGCAATTCTAATGATTATATTTCTTCAAAGTCAAAATAAAACATTTAGGATTTATCAGAAGCTAAAATAAAAAAAAAACAGAATGTGTGCTTAATGCCTTTACATATTAGACAAAAGACAGACAAATAATAAAAAAGGTAAGTAAACACATAAAATAAAGACGTTCTGTATCAACACTACAAAAAAAAAAGAACAAAATCCACCTGCCGCTTACCAAAACACTCCCCTCTGTTACCAGAGTAGCTGCACAGGTTAGCAAATAGGGCAGAGTTGTGAAGCATTGTGCCCTAGGAAGCTTGACAATTGTCACACATGGTATAGGTGTCAGGGAGTACACTACAGAGCTTAACCTTGGAGAAGTGTAGTCTATGTAAGACACATTGTCTAGAAAAGATGAAACAGGGGTAAATGTATTCAAGCTGTCCTCCCAATCTGACACAGGTATTTCACAGCTCAGTTCTTCCTCCCATTACAGTCCTTTAAAACCTTGAATACACTACACGTTTACATTTCCAAGAACAAAGGGATTACAAACTTAAGATATGGGATGATTTTGTAATTCGTAGAGTTTCCTTGATGAAGTCACACAAACGCATCATAGTATTATTCTTTATGTCCAATTGAATTCTTGCAGAATTTTGATTCATTTACAGTGGAAAAACGTTTTGACATGTTGTGTGGTATATTTACCAAAAGTATGTACTACAAATGTTTCAAAGATAAATGTAAAGAATAGTAGTGAAGAAATAAAACACACATTTACACACACATTTGCCTCTCCATATACACACACCCACCTCTACCTCATCTTTTTTGCCTCTCTATATATACCCACCTCTACCTCATCTTCGTTTGCCTTTACCTCATCTTCTTTTGCCTCTCCCTATACACCCACCTCAACCTCATCCTCGTCCTATACATCAACCTCTACCTCATCTTCTTTTGCCTCTCCCTACACAGCCACCTCTACCTCATCCTCTTTGGCCTCTCCCTATACACCCACCTCTACCTCATCCTCTTTTGCCTCTTCCTATACACCCACCTCTACCTCATCTTCTTTTGCCTCTCCCAATACACCCACCTCTACCTCAACTTCGTTTGCCTCTCCATATACACCCACCTCTAGCTCATCTTCTCTCCCTATTGTGTGTGTGTGTGGTTCCAAGGGGACCTCCCTGGCTGGAGATAGAGACAAGCAAATGACTCCCTGCTTCTCCTCCTTCCTCTTTCTTTCTTTTCCCTCCATCAATCAGCTGGCGGAGAAAAACCTCCTTTACTGACCTGACAGGGTTATCACACCACAGAGAGATGGAGAGGAGAGGTGTGGCATTTGTGTTTGTGTGTATGTGTGTGTATGTGTGTGTGCATGCATGTGGGGGTTGTTAGTATTCAATGCAGTGTGCAGACAGGCTGGCGGCGTGGCGACACCTGGTCACACCTCACAGCACCAGGCTTCTCTTGGACTGCTCAGATAGAAAACTCCCCTGGGGTTACACACAGACAAAAGACACACACATACACACAGTCTAACAAGGCCTTTTGTCTCTGGCCTTGTTGGTTTATCCTTCCCGATATGAGCACATTTCCAATGAATGTTATATCATGTATCTTTCCATAAATGGCCCGTGCATTGAAGCCCAGCTCGTAAACAGTAAGCATCTATGAACGCATTTTACACATGTTACATATACATTGGAGCAGAACGTGTGACTTGGAGCCGTTAATGTATTTTTGTCGTAGTATAAATATTCCTGAACAACTCTGTTCAGGTTCATTCAAGCCAACTGTGGTCACAGGCATGGCTTTAATACCAGATCTGATGCTAAAAAAATATACATATCAACCTGCAATCAAACATTTCTTTTGAGTTTCCTCGATCTACCAGATACTCACCATTTCCCAATTCCCTATTCTGCTATCACACATTGCTTTGGTAAAATCAAATCTTTATAGACCCACATTTACAAAATATAGTCTAAACAACACAACAACAGATTAACAGAAAACATTAGCATTTCATCAGCACAATATCTACAAAACGTAATCTACGCAACATGTCTATCCAACGTAATCTAATGAAATCTACACTATAAAATCTATGCTGTTATCCACACAACATCATCTGCCAAGTACATAATAAATGTACATCTATGCAGTTGATTTAAAACAACAACAGAGCCTACCGTTTGTGGACGATTCCACAGAAAAGGGAAACAAGTAGAAACTAAAGCTTTCACGTTCAAGGAACTGTAGTTTTGTTAAACAGGTGTTGTTAGACAGGTCTTTTGATCATCATGCAATAACGATATGAAAGCCACAAATGTCAATGGTAGCCATATCCCTGCATATGGTGCCAAAGCACAGTCCCACTTTATCTATGGTTTTCATGAACTATGGTGTTTTATCCTTGACTATTTTGCCATGGTAATTTGATTGGTGATTGCAATATTCATGTTGACATAGACTGAGTCCAAAGAATCTTTTGACCTCGATGGCCCTTTTCCCATCAGGTTCCTTGACACAGCACTAACGGTGGCCCTTTTCCCATCAGGTTCCTTGGCACAGCACTAACGGTGGCCCTTTTCCCATCAGGTTCCTTGGCACAGCACTAACGGTGGCCCTTTTCCCATCAGGTTCCTTGGCACAGCACTAACGGTGCCCCTTTTCCCATCAGGTTCCTTGGCACAGCACTAACGGTGGCCATACTTGTGGAGCTGGTCACAACCAAGGGGTTCCTTGATTTTATCCTCTGCTGTTGAAGGTGCTTCATCTGATCAATAATGTGTATTTGTAACTGCCTTTTTGGCCATAGCAAAGGGTAATCCTGAACGCATCATTGAAAAATCTATCTTACCTCTGAAGTTTCTGAAAATTTTATTGAGTGTATAAACAATAAGGAATAATCGCCTACTGACCTCTCAAGACAGTTTGTTCAATACATTTAAAGGGGGCATCCCAAATTTGATTCAACCTTGAAAACATCAGCTGAATTACAAGCAGCAGCACAGTCTTTACTTTTACCCATCTTTCAAAAGCTTTTATTGTGTTACAAATTTGGTTTTTAGTGTTTTTAGATGGCACAGTGATTCTCTACACCATTGATTGCTTGTTTGCTCACTTGAATAGAAACTTAAAGAGAGGTGTGGATTTCCTTACGGCGATAACTGGTCAACATATCTACCTACCATTGAAGACAATGCATTATGAAAATGTGTTAGCTTTATCAACAATATTTAGAATAATCCAAGACGGATATTACAATTTACCCCTGCAAAATAACTGTCGTACACATCTAAATAGGGTGAATTTTCAGCATACCTCAGGGATAAGATTAAACAACAGGACTGGTATCAGACAAGCATGCTGACGGCCTTGGCTACAGTATAATGGTAAATGATCTTAATCGTCAGTGAAACCAAAAGGTTTATGTTCATTTGTTCTTGGATATGTTGCCCACTGGAGGTGGATGGGCCTCTCCATAAGGTCTTCTTAACTGGATCAGGACATACGGGTCAAATGTATTTTGCCCCTTACTCCAGATCCTTTCAGATGAGCTACATTTTCAAGCAAACATTAAGAATGTGACCAAAATTATTTATTTATAGACCGTAGATACAGAGCCCGCAGAATATCGGCACACTAACTTAAGAATATAACGAACAATAATGTGGAACATGGCATTTGTTCAGAACAATCACGCACACAGACGGGGAAAGAAACCGAGTACTTCTACAGGTGAGGAAAATGAGGAGCAGGTGTGGGTGATGGTCCAGGGGGCCTTTAAACACAAAAGGATAACAACGAATGGGGTATCGGGGAACGGTGACGGTCTAGGAGAGGGCACGTCTCCTGAGAGGGATGTGACACATCAGGTCATCTGAAACTGGCCTTTAAATAACCCCAACGCCTAGAATCAATGGAGCCTGCCTGGGAACATATTTTTATACATAGTTTTTTTGTATATTGTTTTTCCATACATTGCTCGTTAACCTTTAATAAGTCAGTTCTTTCAGCTAATCTATAATAGTTTTTTGTCCTGTGAATATTTTTGATTTATATTAACATGTTGACTGCACAACACTAGCATTTTTTCAAAAAAGAAATGCATGACTATCACATCCATCACACAAGTAATTAATTGTGCATCCTTTACAAACAGGTAATTCAGTGTGTGTTCAGTGTTTCCTAATTGATGCGCAAGAATGTACCCTTTACACACAAGTTCTCCAGTAAGTTTTTTGCACACTCAAGTTATTTAGTGTGTCCCATTTAGTGTGTCCTTTAAACACTCAAAGTTATCCACCCTCAAGTGTCTCTGCTTTACAGGCACATTCCTGATCCTTTATTCATGGCCAGCACATATTGATATGTTGTTTTGTCTCAGACAGCCTGTATCCTCAGGTTATTGTCTCTGAAGAAAGAGTGGAAGATAAACTGGGTCATCTCACACAGTGGAACGTTACTTACATCATAAACTCAATAGGTAATGAGTGTCTATGTGTGTGTGTGTGTGTGTGTGTACATGTGTGCGCACACACACACAAGCCCTTCAAGGGGTATTCCCATAAAGACTGAAACAAGAAAGTGATTTGTATTCAGATCGGCATTTTGTATAGTCTAAGAGCTTCAAATAAGAAAAATAAATTGGTTCTTAAAGTTGATCTGACAAACGGACTTCAAAATCAATTTGGTCAACGATGATAAATGTCCCTGAGAAAATGGGTGATAATGGGTGTTTGGTTTTGATGCAAACATCTACAGGGGAAGTGGTTGAGGCATTGTTGCCTCCAATCTGCAAAACCAAAGTGGAAACAAAACGTGGATGCTATCTTTTAAGCTGTGACAGCCTATTCTTAAATGAAGGTATTAATTCAAAGTGGTTAAGTAAAGCGCATCGCTTGACTTGGGCTAAAATAAGTGCAGGAACTGCCAAAGCACACATTAGACATCAAAATGTGTAATTAAAGCGTGTTCCAATAAGGCTTGTTCTTTTGCCTAAAAAAGGAACTAGAACATTAGTTGACTAAAATTAGAAGTATCGGAATGCCATTCGGTTTCACTCCAACCTAAGTCATGCACGGGTTAAGGGTTATGGTTAAGGTTTAGGGTTGACATTTAAAGTTTGGGTTAAGATTCAGGGTTAAGGTTTAGGGGTTAAGGGTTTAGTTTTTGGAAGGTTTTGCAGCAACATAAAACCCACAGAGAAATCCCATTCCATTAACTTCAATCATCATTTCATCGCAAACCAGACTTATTTTCCCTTTGAAAGGGTAAGGTTTCAGAAGTTTGGGGAATTTGGGAAAGGATTATGCTGTCCAAGCTTTAAGGGAAGCTGGTTCCACCATTGAAAACAAATGACCAAAGAAAAAAACTAAAGCTGAGCGAGAGATTTCCTCAGTTATTGGTGGGATGGCAAAGAGACCAGCGTTGGCAGAGCACATTTCTCTAAGGTGTGGTAAACTCTGTGTCAAACCTGGCCTTTATTAGCCGAAGAGAAATGGTCCTGCGCCAATAGACATTGGTTTAATCGGTTTAGTCTAGCAACTAATTATGTCCCACAACACCTTGTCTTGTGCCTCCAAGCACCAATTCCCATGGTGAACTATTGCTGTGGAACCGCTGAGCTGTCACTGTACTCCATGGTTATCACAGGTATACAGAAATGGATGTGCATTCCAAAACAAACACAACAAATCAGGCACTGTCCACTACCCTGAGAATGCTTTACCTGATGTATTTGAATCACGTGACTTGGCCTGCCACTATTCTGTTGCTGGCTGGTGATGTTACAGAACATTTGCCACTACTGATTTAATTCTCTTTGTGTATATTTTCTGATGCATGACAATTTTCATTCTTCTCGGCATACTCCAACCTACTCAATCAACACAAACATGTCTTAACTACTATTCACCTCTCTTAAAATATGTAAACATATTGTCCTTATAAAACATGATGTCTCTTACACAGGAATATTGTTTAATAGACTAGGTTCAATTATCTTTCAGGGCTTGAGTTATACACACTATTGTCATAACATTTTGATTTCCTTAACTTTTCACACTTTTGTGTTAAAGAAAACACCTCATGTTTTATTTTATACACAAGAAAGTTTATTGTTTACAGCAATTGAAGTAATTCCCACTGTAAAATACTGTGGCTGTGATGTTGTAGGGCTGTTTTGCTTCCAAATACCCTGGTAATCTGGTTTAGATTAATGGCATAATGGAGTCTGAGAAGTGCCAGGATATTGTAGAACAATATCTATTTATATTTGTCTTAAAATGCCGGTAAAGAGATAGCTCATCTCCGCATTATTGCTTCATCACTCATCAGTGATTATCAATGTTATTCAGATCCCTCACTCAAACATAGTTTGTTGTTCAAAAATTATCCAGACCAATTATCCATCAAATGGCAAATTACATATTTTATCTTAAATATGCTGAATATGACAATACATAATGCATGACTGTCGGATAGTTTGCTAGTCCGCAAGGTTGTTTCACTTGTAAGTGACAAACATCCCTCTTCCAACACCTAGCCTATGCCACAACATTTGTACAATCAACATTTAAATGTTACATTTGTCATTTTATCCAGTAATAGGTTGTTCGGAAAACATGTCTGTGATTAGTGCTAATTGACTTCAAGCTTTGGCTTAGTGTACATCATAAGATTAAATAGTTCTGGAACGTCACAATCGACCACATAACAAATTCAAGTAGACAAAGAAATAATTTGCTAAATAAAATAAAGCGTGTTAGTTATGGATTGTACGTTCCATATTATGTTTGAACTAGGGAGAAGTTGAACCCTGAGAAGAGGGAAGAATTAACACCCGCCCAAATGGTGAACTTAACATCAGAGATGTTTCAGAATGTGAGACACACAAGGAGCTTCAAACCAATGTTTACCAGTGACAGTCATCATTAGAAAATCATTAGAAAATAAAATACATTTGTAAACAGACTATTTACATATACCTCAGTAACCATTTATAAAATTGGATATATTTAGGAGAATGGCAAAGTGATGTTATGAGCCTGGGGCAGAGCACTGACTGGAATGAGGGAAGCTCTGCTCACAGACTTTTAACATGGAATAAATACAATTATGTAGATTATTCTATTGCTGTCATGCATGTTGATGGCATATGATTCGTTTCATCCTAGTGTTAACAGTTTGAGTGTGATGTAGCTATTTGCAGAACCTTGCCGATGCCCTGATCCATAGTAGCATTACAGTGAATATAGACTGAGAAGAACTACACTGCACAAAAAATTAAGGGAACACACAACGGGTCTCGATGAATGAAATGTATTGAAGATCAAAATCTTTACTCTAAATTGTGTCATTTGATGAAAACAAAGTGACATAATAGCGACCAATGGAAACCAAAATCACCAACCAATTGTGAGCTGGATTCAAAGTCGAAAATCAGTAAAAGTAAATCATTGGCTTGTAGCTGCTTCAAATGACATGAATTTCATCATAGTAACTCAATGTGACTCAGTAGGGTGGATGGCCCACATTTACCTGTAGGCCCTCCCGACAACGTCTGGGCATGCTCCTGATGAGATGGCGGATGGTGTTCATGGGGACAGTCTGTTGTGCTACTGGGCGGCAACAAATGCACCAATACATAAAGACCCAGAGGTTCAAAATTGGATTCAGGTCTGTGGAACGTGAGGGCCAGTCAATGGCATCAATGCCTCCGTCATCCAGGAACTGCCTACACACTCTGGCCACATGAGGCCCGGCACTGTCCTGCACCAGGAGGAACCCAGGGAACACTACAGTAGCAATCTTACGATTTCTCTGAGGACTTCATCCCGGTACCTAACAGCAGTCAGGGTAATATTAGCTCGCACGTGGAAGTCTGTGTGACCCTCCAAGGAAATGCATCCCCAGACCAGCACTGACCCACGGCCAAACCGGTCATGCTGGATGATATTGCAGGAAGCATAACGTTCACCACAGCATCGACAGACTCTCTCAGGTCTGTCACATGTGCTCAATGTGAACCTGCTCTCATCGGTGAAGAGAACGGCGGGCCAATGGCGGACTGGCCAATTCTGGTGTGCTCTGGCGAAAGCCAAACGAGCTGCGCTGGGCTGTGAGCTGTTTCTAGCCTGCTCACCTGTCACACGTGTCCAGTGTGAGTGCGTGTGTGTCCACAAGTATTCACCCGGTCTGTTGGTCATGTACCCTACAAAGACAAATGTGTGTGAGTGTTATTCTAACTGTTCTGGAGAGACGTCTCTTCATCAGATACAGCATCCTGGCGAGAAGGCCACTAATCATGGATACCACCAAGTGGGCAAAAACCACTCAAAGGTTTCACAGTCTTTCATGACTGGGTGACACTGTGCATACGACAGCCCAGGGGCTTCACAAAAGTGGCCCTCATGGGAGAGTGGCAAAAAGAAACTCACATCAAAGCTTAGCCGGAAGGCATGTGGGAGGCTGAGAGTGGAACAAGGCTGAAAAACCGGAAGAAGATTCTATGATTCTATGAACTATCAGGCCGAAACACTAAGCTCTATGTTTGGCCCAAGCCTAACACTGCACATGACTGCTATTGTGAAGGACAGTGGGAGCAGAATGCTATGGGAATACTCAGTGGCAGGTACTGGGAGACTGGGTTGAGGGAAGAATGAATGGAGCAGAACGCAGAGACCACCCTGAAGAACCTAATTCAAACTTCACAGGACCTCAGACTGGGGTGAATCTTTCTGCAAAACAACAACCCAAATTCCACAGCCACAATGCTGCAGTGGCTTCATGACAAGTCTGTGAATTTTATCAAATAAATATAGAATGAGGAAGGGTTACAAAGAATATTCCAATATTGCTGTGTACAGACTTACATACAAACAAACTGATGGCTGTAATTGCTGCCAAAGTTGCCTCTACCAAATATTGATTAAATGGGGTAAATCCTTATGCAATCAGATATTATATGTTTTGAATTCTTCTTTGTATTGTATTTTTCACTTTGACGTTTTAGAAATTGTTTGTGTTGTTAAGGTGACAAAGACATTATTTTTGAAAACCATCTTGGCAAGGCTGTGTTTACAGTGTCAATTTGGAATCGGCAACAGCAAACTCAGTACAGGACGGGTGCACTGTCTTACAAGGTAAGCTGATTGAGAACCAATGCAACAACAGCCTGGCCAACGGCATAACAGTGCAAGGCCACAGAAAGTTGCATAACATTTGTATAAGATTCATTGAGTGTTTCTCAAGAAGCCATAAACAATGGGTGGGTTTGGTTTAGACCAATAAATAACACCATGCGTGGTGATACTTGAACATAAAAACATGAGGGGCATAGCAGAGAGGGTTTTACGAGAGGATTTAGACTGACATTGGGTTCTCAACGACAAGCTAAAACTGTGGCAAAGTATACTTAAGCCATGCTTGAAGAGCTCCTGTAGAAACAGCGTCCACAATCCAGTCCTGAAAGGTTACAATCTCCAAGTCTCAGTGTCAAGGCTACCACATTGAGCATTCGGGAAACGAAGTTAAGAGGGACATGAACTCATGACCCCTCCCCCGTGGTCCATACTAGGTGTGTGGAATTACCATCTTCTCTTTGCTGCAAAAAGAACCTAGGGGCCCCTAACTCTTTCGGAGAGAGGTGCTGTTTACAGTGCACCTGAAATTGACCGACTTGACCAGTAGAAAGACGAGAGAGGACTTAAAACTGAGTTAATAGCGTGGTTCTGTTAACCCCTAAAGGCCTGGGGCCGGTCAGGCTGGCCCTGCACCTGCCTTCTGAGGGAAGAGAATGCAATCATCTGCTCCAGCTTCTCCTATTTCTACACACTGAGCCAAACAGGGAATGTGGATTGCTAAGTTAGAGCTGCATGTTCTGCCGTTGCACCCGCAACAGTGAAAACCAAAATGTATAAAATTCTTACATGTACACATAGTCATTACTCCACAGTGTTTGTGTAGTGATACAGTAGGACATTTTCATGAGGTAAATGCTGGGTACTGAGGGGACGGCCAGAAATGATGGGCTAAGAAAGGTGGATATATATTTCTAAGAATTTAAGAGGTGCCTCACTGAGCAATAAAACAGTGCTTATTTACCAACATGAAGCAGGCCTTCTAAAAGTTATATTTCCAACATTATCAATGCAGGTCTTCTAAACATCTAAATGCTGACCTGAAACGATTCTTTGAAAAGCCTGATTCTTTACCGGAGGCCAAATCCATACGCAGTCACAATAAATATATTCTTTGGAGGGCTCTTCTGAGAGATAATGTATTCTGGGTTTGTTTATTGTGGAAATATTGTATTGTCCTCAGTGTACACGGTGATGTATGATTCATTTATATTATGTGTGTTTGTGTGCAAGACTGATCTCTCACTACTGCCAAACAGATATGTGTTAATTGGTCATTGTCTTCTGCAACTAATGAATATTGTTATCCAATATGTTTACAATTATGTTTTTCAACAGATTGAATTGATCCAAATGTTTTATTTACTTTCTGGTGAAGTGGACAGGGGTTTGTCAGTACATCCAAATAAAGCAGGTCTATGTCTACTGAAACCCCTCTAACACACACCACTTCACAAAAACTGTGTGAGAACCATAACAAGTCTCAAAGTCGTGGGGTTATCTGTTTTACAGAACACACTTAATAATAAGGATCAGCAGAATGATTAAAAAAAGTGTTTCTCATTTCCGTGTCAAAACAAAATTAAAGTCAAAAGAGAGAAGTCGAGCAGTACAGGTCAATCGTGACCATGAAAACCCGCCCCTAAACAGTTTCTTTCCCTGTGTCGTGGCTCTCAGTGACCAGCCATCTGTCCCATAGAGTGTTTTATGAGTATGCACACCACATCCAAACGGAAAATGAAATAGCTGCACTATACAACACCTAAGGGGACAATGGGGGCATAGAGATCTAATATACTACCGTATTATGTTAACCATTTATAAAAATGACGATTTTTATATACAAAACAATTAAAACTTTTAGTCATCCAATGCATTGTCTCATTAGGTTTGAAAAAAAGAATGTAAAACAAATTCCCCCATTTCAATTGTTTCCATGCAGATAGAATTAGCAACTCGGAAGAGAAAGAAATAGTCAATAATAGAAATAACTAAGGACTAACTCAGGTGTGGGCGGTATTGAGCCAATAAAACACTGCCAAGTGATGTATCCAGGTACTCCTCAATGTGTCATGCCTAAGAACAGTCTTTATCTGTTGTATGTTGGCTGTTAGCCAAACCCTCTCATGCCTTGTGGATTAAATATAGTCTTTCATATAATAACTAAGATTAAAAAAACAAACAAATGTTTCAATATATCATTTCATAGACCGTATGCTATGGCATTGGGAAATCAAATGTCTCTTCCCCAACAGACTTAACTGTCAAAGCTTTTTGACATCACTGTAAATCTAATAAGAGTGCTTCAGCTTTTCAAATCTGTTGATAGATAGGGACCTTTTGTAAACAGCAATTTTCTACATATTCTTAATTGGTCTGAGGTCAGGGCTGTTACAGGCCACTCAAGCACATTCACAGACTTGTCTTGAAGCCACTTCTGTATTGTCTTGGTTCTGTGTTTAGGGCCGTTGTCCTGTTGGAAGATGAACCTAAGCCCCCGTTTGAGGTCTAGTGTGCTCTGGTTTAGGTTTTCCTCAGTCTGAGGTCCGGTGTGCTTTGGTTTAGCTTTTTCTCAGTCTGAGGTCCGGTGTGCTTTGGTTTGGGTTTTCCTTAGTCTGAGGCCCGGTGTGCTCTGGTGTGGGTTTTCCTCAGTCTGAGGTCCGGTGTGCTCTGGTGTGGGTTTTCCTCAGTCTGATGTCCGGTGTGCTCTGGTGTGGGTTTTCCTCAGTCTGAGGTCCGGTGTGCTCTGGTGTGGGTTTTCCTCAGTCTGAGGTCCGGTGTGCTCTGGTGTGGGTTTTCCTCAGTCTGA
>JACXGK010009163.1:0-20545 GCA_016801125.1 Novumbra hubbsi
CTGTCTACCCATCTACATACCCCTATACCAGGCCTACTCCCTGTCTACACATCTACATACCCCTGAACCAGCCCTACTCCCTGTCTACATACCCCTGAACCAGCCCTACTCCCTGTCTACCCATCTACATACCCCAGAACCAGCCCTACTCCCTGTCTACCCATCTACATACCCCAGAACCAGCCCTACTCCCTGTCTGTCCCTGTCTACATACCCCTGAACCAGCCCTACTCCCTGTCTACCCATCTACATACCCCAGAACCAGCCCTACTCCCTGTCTACATACCCCTGAACCAGCCCTACTCCCTTTCTACCCATCTGCATACCCCAGAACCAGCCCGACTCCCAACTTAAAGCGTTGTGTAAAATGACGTCAGCTGGCATAATTGCAGGGGGTCTGTGGGATTTGCTAATTGTTTTTTTCACATAATGGTTATTATATGAAACAAAAACTCAGATGATTTACTCGTTTAGAGAATTTCCCAGGCAGGACTTGTACCAGTAAAATTAAATTTAGAATGTAACAGATGGCCTTTTGCACATTTCCTGTTGAGGGTATCAGTCTTGCATCAAGACAGTGAATTCTACTGTACGCACCCCTTGGGTGGGGCCGGATGTGATATATTTTCTTGGGGCCCAACATTCCTGGCGGCGCCCCTGCGGGCAATAATAAAGGGAAACAGGTGTCTGTGATGAAGTTTGGGAGAGAGGGCGTTGGATTCGGCTGGCTGCCGTTTCTGAACGTGACAATTATGACTAATAGATTCACTTTTTCTACGGGTTTATTTTTGTGTTAGGGGTTGATAAATTTTCTCGTTGGGGTAAATCAAGGTCTATTTTCTTAAGAAATGTGAGAAATAACCTCCGGGTTTCTCAAGTAGGTCACGTCTTGACAAGAAACAGAGTCAAGTTTTTGTGGTCAAACCTTATCTTTTGATGTCTTTGGCCATTTCTTTGAAATCATTTTCCGGTTACTCTACACACTCTAGTACATTTTGATGTTGACGTATGATGAATGAATTCCCATAGCTTGAAGCTATAAAATAGCAAGGATTTTCACTATAGTTTTTCTGGTATTCTTGTTTTCCTTATGACCAGGTCTGAGTCCCATATCATAATGTATTGTACATTTTATATGTTTGTAAAGGCGTTGTTACAGTTCTAAACAGTCGCATGGTTTGTAACAATTACAAGTAATGGCATTTGGGGAAATCACAGCTGGTGTGATGGTTAGTTTTTAACTTGTCTCCGTATGCGAGACGAGGCCAGCACTCTCTTTTTCTTATTTATGAATGCACTTTTGCAGAAACATCCAACA
The DNA here is from genome assembly GCA_016801125.1 of Novumbra hubbsi. Classification (NCBI taxonomy): domain Eukaryota; kingdom Metazoa; phylum Chordata; class Actinopteri; order Esociformes; family Umbridae; genus Novumbra; species Novumbra hubbsi. The sequence continues at coordinate 1,319 of JACXGK010009163.1, forward strand.
TATATAACATCAACTTGTAAACGTTGACATATGTCATGAGGAGACAGGATTTGGTAGTATTTTACATATCATACGTGAATTGATATCTGAAGCCTTGCAGCTCTCAATGGACATTATAGCATTGCTAGAGGTTTTTCTTGATTATAAATGTGCTTGCATGGGTTAGCGTTGAAGAAACAAATACTTCTAATGTGTGGAATAGATCAGAGACAACTGTTAACATTTATTTGAGCAAAGAATGCTCACATTTATTCTCTTAACATAATTTGGCTTTTAACTGAATATACTGTAGTTGAAGTGTCAATAGACCTATAGTGCTAACGCAATCCAGGCTGATTTGACCCAAAGATTAATATGTGTAGAATTTCTAGCTCAATAGAACTCTGTAGTGGCTGTGTGTGTTTTTCCATGGTTTTTATAGCAGCATAGGTAACTGCATTCACCAGTTAGCTGAGGTCAGGTGACATAATTGTAATAATAAATCCTAGACTGATACATGCAACACTTGAACTCCCACTAAGCACAACCCGATAATTGCATCAGATTGAGGCTCATACGGGCCAAACCTCCTTGAGGACGGCAAACAGGTCTTCTCTCATGAAACACATTAATAATTAAAGGATTTCATGGTCTGCATTTTTTATAATGTGTTTTTTTAATGTATGCAGGCATATATTTTTTAAACAGATTCAATCCTCCTAAACTCAAGCTGTGGCTGGGTACTGTAGCCCATGTTCCTCTAAAGTTGCATCAGACTAATATGAAACGTTGTTTCAGATATTTGTGGGTGCCTGGAAAAACAATTTTATGTTTCTCTCAAATCACTCCCTCTTTTACCCTTTCAATCACCCTCTCTGGAACCACTTCCATCACCCCCTCTATCAGCACGTCTATCACCCTCTCTATCACCCTCTCTATCACCTTCTCTATCACCTTCTCTATCACCCTCTCTATCACCCTCTCTATCACCTTCTCTATCACCCTCTCTATCACCCTCTCTATCACCTTCTCTATCACCCTCTATATCACCCTCTATATCACCTTCTCTATATCCCTCTCTATCACCTTCTCTATCAGCCTCCATATCACCTTCTCTATCATCTTCTCTATCACCCTCTTTATCACCTTCTTTATCACCCTCTATATCACCTTCTCTATCAGCCCCTCTATCACCCTATATATAATCTTCTCTATAACCCTCTATATCACCTTCTCTATAACCCTTTCTTTATTGTGTAGTGTATATATATATCAGATGTACCCATGTCTCTTAATAAAATTAAATTGGCAGCATTTGTTTGGTTTATATACATAGGATGTATAGGATAGTATGTTGTTCATTGCTCCCAAGGTATAGAAATCCCAGATTTAAATAATTTGATTTAAATTTCAATGTCTCAGCCTGAAGTAAGCATTATTAGCTTTGTTTAAATACATGAAGGAAAACCATGATACCCTGACTAGCGAAAGCTGCATTGCATGCAGATAACTTTTTGAACTATCTTTAATAATCTTCCTCTCAGAATTTATTAGTTGGAATACTTGCAGAAGTAACGGCTGAAATTCCAAATAACATTATTTCCCTTAGCCACAGCAACCCTCGCATTGCACAGAAAGACCATTGTCAAATGTCAAGACCATTTTCTTCAGTGGAGTTCAGAATTCTAGAGATCTGGTAAAGAGGATTTTGGAATTCAGACACACACAACCACATTTCCTTGAATGTAACTTTCTGCCAACCTGTCTGGTGAGAGACAGAGTGCTGGGCGAAGCTTGGTGTGTCTGGCCCTTGGAGTATCAGACTGAACACGAGGACTATAGGATGTGTAGAGGATGACGTGAGTAAGTTCTGCAGGCATTGCATTTTTCCGAGTGACTGTAGTCAGGTGAAAAACACAGTAACTTGCTGTGCATGATCCGGTGATCTATAAGCCCCAAAAAGGGTTGATGGTGTGGGGCTTCAAGAAATGTTTAAAAAACAATTGTCCTGCTTTCATCAAAACTACCCATAATGCACTATTGCATGAACTGAGCTGACGCGTGACCACCGTATGTACCAGAAAGAGAGAGTGACCTGGATATATCTCCGTTACAAACTACTGGTTCCGCGCAGCACGTTTATTAGTTGCTTGCGAATCAATTTCAAAGGCGCAGGCACGCTTCACGTGTTTCACTGCCAAAGTTCATGACAAAATAGCTCCCAAGCTCCCAGATCTGTTTACACAACATTGACAAAGCCACACCGTTTAACCTTTATCGGTTTGTCATGGCGAACATAACAACACATCCGGCTGTGAATTCCCCGCATGTTACCCTGTCTGTCTGTGTGGTGGACACGTCTGATCACTGGGAGTTGCTTTTTTAAAATACTTATGTCATTGAACTTTAGAGGGACACTGTCCCAACTTGGCGGGACTGTGCCAAGCCAGCTGCACTGTGAGGGGACTTGCTCAATTATTCCAAAGGGGCCCTCTAGACGCTGCTAGTTCCTTCTTTTTTCTGTGACATTGTGTATTTTTCCAAGCAAAGCATCCATCAAACGAATCTCTGGGGATTATTTTTTATCATGTTCTTTCCCGCCTGTTTCGCCATGTCCAATCGCACAGCCTTCCGTGGGACCCGTGGGCCAATCCGTGAGCAGGATGGGAACACTAGCAGTGACGTAGCCCACTGCAAGGTAGTGGCATTAACACTGTGCCATTCAAGGTCCCCTTCTCGGGGGACTTTATAGACTTCTCATTAATGATCAAGCCATAGTTGTGATTACCGGTTACCAGCACCAGTTGTGGTGTGCAGAGGAACAGTGTTATGAACGGTGACCATGTATTCTGCTGCCCATTGATATTCTCTCTACGGTGTGGTTCTAAAACCGATTCCTCCACTGGTCACGTTTAAAACCTGCACTTTTTATGGCCATCACAAATGGCTAGCCTTTTTTAATGAACCTGGCGCTTTCATCACACCTGGCTCCTTCAAAAACAAACTAATGAGGTTAGTTTCTGCTTGATCAAAGCATCTGCTGTATGAAGTGTATTTGGATGTTAACTACATAATATGCATACATACATCCACGCTATTTACGTGGTTCAGTCTGTCCTGTCTTCTTGCAACTGTATACCTTTGGCAAGGTTGCACATTTTTCATCTCTTCATTGGATGCTCATTTGACCTGGCGTCATAACAGTAAAATAAATAAACACAAATCTCTACTTTCATTTCAGCCAGCTCTTTATTCTGGCTTGACAACAACGTGTGATCATTTTGATCAAGAGCCAATGAGACAATAAAGCATGTTACTTTACCCTTAAGGTATTTTGACCCAGCCATTGGGTTTTTGGGACCCATGGTATGGTTCAATCCTCTGTGTGTTCAGATTCGGACTCCTTGCCGAGACATAACTAACAGCTGGGGGCATTGCATGGTGTTTACCCCGAACAATAGGGGTCCACATCCGCTCAATGTATTCTGCATATAGCTAGGGACCCGGGAGGCTAGCAACATTGAGATAGTGATTGGGTAAAGATGAGAATAGGTGCCTCCCATATGCTTTCACCATCACCTTTGCAGCGCAACTTGAATATGAAATGACTCTTTCGAACGGTGTGAATGGTGGAGCGGGTGACGCGCTGAGACAGAAGAGATTCAAGCCAGGGCTGCTGTGTTTCTTCCTTCAGTTCCTTGTCACGCTCTTCCCTCCAGGTGTCCATGCAGCCAGAGTTACCCTGACAGCCTTCCTGACAAACCTGTCACTGGGAATCTGTGTCTGTGTTAAAGACTCCTTCCCCTGCACCTCGGCCGCTCTTCGCCACTCACTACCCTCGTATCACCCTCCCTCCTTCCCTCCCTCCCTCCGTCTCCCACTCCCTCTGTCTCCTCTCTCTGTTTCCATCCCTCCATGTCTCCCTCCCAATATCTCTCTCTGCCTCCTCTCTGCTCGCCTCCCTTGCTCTCTCTCTGCCTCCCTCCCTCTCAAATGCCTCCCTCTCTCTCTCTGCCTCCCTCTCTGTCCATGCCTTCCTCTCTCCCCATGCCTCAATCTCTCGCTGCCTCCTTTCTCCTCGCCTCCCTCCCTCTCTCTCTGCCTCTGTCCCTCTCTCTCCATGCTTCCCACTCTCTCTGTCTCCTACCAAATGGCCGAGGGAGCCCTGGGAGGCTCAACAGCTGCTCCCACGGGGTTGTCCCCGGAGACGGCTGACGCTATTCATCATACCTTAATTAGCCCGTTAGCTCCACTAATTAACTCTCTCTATCCACAGCGATGGAATTGGGGAGGCTGGGAATGGCGTTGGTTTCTTTCTACTGCGAGTGGACACGATCGTTCTCCTTCTAGTTCTTTCTCTCTAATTCTGCTTTGCTCACTCGCTCGCTTTTACGCATGAACACATGCATTCCCGCACACAGACACGCACGTGGATACAAATGCTTGTTCAACCGTTAGCAAGTGAACTTAAACACTCCAATTCAAAGAAATCGGTATAAATATGTACAGCTCCAAAAGAATCAAGGGAACATGTAATAATCACAGTACAACACCAATTAATTTATACTTCAGGGATGTAAATCTGTCCAGGTAGGAAGCATGAGCAATTGTGAATCATCGTCACCGGTTTTGCTGCAACTGAAAATTACAACAGGTGTAATGAAGAAGCAACAGCAAGTCAACCCCAAAAAGGGATTTTTTTTTCAGGTGGTGGCAACAGACAGTTGTAATGTCCTTATTCTTCCTGATTGATTCACCTTCAGTTTTGGGAACTGGGAACATCTAGGTTGCACAGGTAGATATATACATTTATATATAATATACATTTATATATAATATACATTTATATATAATATACATGTATATACAATATAAATGTATTTATAAATAAGACAAAGTTGTTCAGTGGGAATGAACGTCCAATGTCAGATTGTGCATTATAGAAGAAAATCAATCAGGTTGGCAGATAGGTTGCACTTCCAACCATTGATAAACATCTATCTTTCATCATATAAATCTATGACAGCATAATTTTCTGGGCCCCATTCCTCTCTGATAAATATTTTTTGGGAACTTTCCAAAATCCATTGATCACTAAAATGGCACTGAGGTCAAACCAGGAAGTTAATTGTAGTGACCGCGTGGCAGATGTGACCATAACTGATAATGTCATACCAAGATATTCAATTACCTCAGCATTGCCGGGACAATATTACATATATTAGCTCTGTGACATTCATGGGTCGGGCACAGATGATAAAAATAAATAAGGAGATGAATTTGTAATGACCTGCAAAAAAATTCTCATCATAGTTAGGGACCACTTCACGGCTAACTAACCCCCATATCAATCGCTGTGCCCCGTGATTGGTCGGTGCTCCAAATAGTAATGTGTGTTAGCTCTTGGGTCATTCCGTGTGATGATATTGGAGGTCAGAATAAAACACATACCCTTGTCTTCACTTTATTGCAGACAAAGTCGGACATAGTGGCTGTGTAACAACTTTGTTGACAGCGCCCCATCGAAGCCATTAACATGTTTCAAAAGAACAGTTGCAGTATTCCCATTCTTGCTTGAGTGTAGAACTGCAGCTGCTCAACAGTGGGGACTGGTCTGGACTGCAGGCAAGACAGTTTAGCACTAGGCTTGTTTTCTACAGAGCCAGGCTGTAGTAATACGTGCACAATGTGGTTTGGCGATGTCTTGATGAAGTAAGCAAGACCTTTCCTGAAAAAGACGTCACCAGGATGTAAGCACATGTGGCTCCCAAACCTGTATATATTGTTCAGCATTAATGGTGCCTTCACCGATGTGCAATTCACCCGTGCATTGTGCGCTAATGCACCCCCATACCAGCATAATGGTGCCTTCACCGATGTGCAATTCACCCGTGCATTGTGCGCTAATGCACCCCCAAACCAGCATTAATGGTGCCTTCACAGATGTGCAATTCACCGTGCGCTAATGCTCCCCCATGCCTCACCAATGCTGGATTTTAAACTGGGTGCTGATAACAAGACTGATGGTCCCTCTCCTCTTGAGCCTGACGGACGCGGAGTCCACGATCCCAGAAAACAAGCTTGAATTTTGAGAAGGTCCTGGCAGAGAAGGTGCTGAATGTTTTTTATGTATGATTTCTTCTTTGCATGGTATTACTTGCATTTTTGGATGCAGCGACATTCTGTGTTCACAGACAATGGTTTTCAGAACCATTACAGAATCGGGTCTGTTTTTAATGCATAACCGCCAGAGGGCCCAAAGATCACGGCCATCCAATATTGGTTTTCGACCTTGTCCCCTGCGTACAGAGATTACTCCGGATTCTCTGAAGATTTTACCTCGTTGGGTTTCATTTGTCTTGTCACGGTACAGTGGTCATTAACAGTTGTTAAGTTCACAACTTAAATTACTCCTAAAGATCTCAATTATAAATACATGCATTTCCAACATTGACCTTTAAAAAGAAAAATGTATATCCCTGGTGGTTCGAAAAAGATGAAACTGAAATACCCGAAAGGCATTCTTAAAAGCATTGCGTTCTGCTGGATTTCTGTTTAAGTTTAGAAAATGTTATAATATATGCAGGAGTCCCAGTGGAATGAACCATGGTACAGCACTGCTTGAGCAGGCTCTAAATACTTAATAAAGTATACCTGTGATTAGACGCCTTGCAAGAGGGATCCTTCAGTGATGAATTTATATTTTAACCTTGGTTAATCTAGAAAAAAGAAAGACACACAAAGAAAAAAAAGAAAGGCCGACACAGAGAAAGAAGAAGAGAGGTAGACACACAGATAAAGAGAGAGAGATAGTTGGAGAGTGAGAGGAGGAGAGATAGATAGTGAGAGAGTGAGAAAGAGGAAGAGAGATAGATTGATAGTGAGAGAGTAAGAAAGAGGAAGAGAGATAGATAGTGAGATAGTGAAAGGAGGAGTGGTATCGAGAGTGAGAGGGGGGTGAGAGACAGTGAAAGAGGGAGGGAAGGGAGAGATGTAAGGGAGATGGAGGGAGACCACCAGGCTGGAAGAGGAAGAGTAGACAGATTGCCTTCTGCTGTGGCAGCAGCTTATTCCACTCATGGTAATGAGTTTCTCTTTCTCAGGCCTTTCACTCCCAAAAACCGTTGGCTCTCTTTAAATCGGGTTCCTTTCATTTCAGACAAAGAGAGGCCAAACCTCTAGACATAATCCTGACCCTGACAGGCTGATTTCCATATCACTTTCCCCTGCAGTGAAACTTTCATAAACAAGTATTGTATTAAATTGGGAGGCATACTTAGGTATTAACTGGTAAAGGGTGCTTTGGCCAGTGCACTTTAGTACTTAATGCTTTTTGAGGTCTGACATTAATTACCTTGTCGGGATCACTGACCAGGAAAAGCCATTACCTGTAGTGCTGTGGTAGGTTACGGCTATTCTCAAAAATCCATTACTTATGTTTCAGGAATGAACAAGTTCCATGGGTTACCACTGTGGGATTATCCCAGAAGTGGAGACCTTGTCCAAGGCACTATCTGATGCTGGAAGACACATCATACTAATGGCTCAATGTCCACTGTCCACTGCTTAGGCCAATGTTGATTGTTTACTTTTATATTACAGAAATTAGTATTTTTCTGTTGTTGGACTCCGTATAGGATTTCTACAAAGTGTACATGATTAAACAACTTGCTTTCATACTTGGCTAACTGAGAAATGATTGTGATTCTACTTTATGTGATTCTACTTCAACGTATTAAACATCCTGATTCTACTCATATATTACATGCCTATTATCCATGTATTAAAGATATTTATTCTAATTACATATTACGTTTGTATTACCAACGTATTGAACACAATCGGGTCTTGGTGAACGAAGTTTATGAAGGATTAAAATCTTTACTGTACATTGTGCCAATGTAAACCAAAATCACCAACTGATTAAGAAATTGATTCAAACTCACATCAAATATCAGCAGTCAGGGTACCGTCAGCTAGCATGTGCATGTCTGTTTTGACTGAGGAACAGAAGGGTTCCATTTGCAGTGGTCTCTTAAATTTAACTCTTCTGTATCTCACTCAAAAGTTTCCTTTTCCTGGAATTTTCCTGGAATCTATTGATCATTCGGTGTGTGGAAATCCGAATTATCTAACAAACTTGGCGTTAGTCAATGTATAAACATCATTATTATTCTGATCATAACAATTCTTTACTTGTAATGGATTGATTACCTTAAAGTTGAGTTAGTGCATATTTTACAGATAACTTCTGCTTAATGTAAAATCCTCCCTGCAGACAGTCATTTGGCTACCACTTAAGTTGATTTACAATGTAAACATTTTAATCACAATAATCAAATTTTCCTGAAATGCCATGTTGCAATGCCATCCTATTTCAAGAAAAACCCAAAGAGGGTATTCACCAAATTGAATTTGGTCACCGTAAACATTGATTTACCTTGTCCTGATCAACACACTATTTTGTGTCTTGAACAACCCCTTGTTAGCTTCTGCGACAGGCCGTTTACTAGTTTGTTACCGTGTCACAATTGTGTTGTTCACAGTGTGTTCTATCCATTGTCATGGTTTGTTTACATTCTGCCTATTCGTTTGTGCTGAAAAACAGGTGCAGCGGTTGTTTCTCGACTGCCCGTTCATTGAAATGTCACAGGCTTGTCACGTTGTACACTCCTTTGCTCAGAACCAGACGGCACGTTGACACGCCGTTGGCTATCTGCCCCTGCCTCCCTCCAATCCTACACACCTTCCTGTCTCCCTTCGTTGTCCATCAGAGCCCGGCAGACATAAAACGTTTGGGTTAAGGGGATTGTGTTGTTATTGTCAAAGATGTGCAGGTTTTCAGCGGCATTTACCAGACATTACGTCTCTGATTTGGCTCCTTTTGTCATGTATATAACAGAAACACAGGTTGACAAGAGGACGTCTTGCTTTGACTGGATGAATTTAGTTGTAACTGTCATCAGTTACTGTAGCCTATATTAGAGAGGTACAGAAAGAAAGACACTCAACCTAAGAGAAAAGCACTAATTCGATTTTGAACTCAGCCGGGCCCCATTCGGCAGGTTCTTCCCGGTCTAGACATGTATACTGAAGTCGCCTTCAGCCACCAAACCTACGCCATCCTGACTAGAACAAGTCAGCAACAAGCCAGGAAAAAGTCTTGATTTAATGTGCCCCTGGGAGCAATGAGCAGTCCAGAGTGACCCTCCCTTGGGTAAGAGAATGAATGGCGGAATGTCTTTAAGTTGGGTGTCTCTTTCTTTGCGGTCTCTGACTTATGTCTTATTACAGTGCTGTATATTCTGTTGAAAATGTCAGGGGTCACTAGGGCCTGACTCAAGGGGAGCTTTATGACAGGGCTAAGGCCCTGTCCAAACAGACTGTTGGAACGGTGGCTTAGCCATGGGAGTAGATGGCCTGACTCCTTCTCCCGTCTTACTCCTGAATGCATTAGAGTGACTACATCAACGTGTTGTGAATCATTTCTCAGGACGGACCAAAGGGTCATGTGTGGTGAAGGAGCAACAGCCTGAGGAAAATCAAGTGGACGGACAATTCTTTTGTTTGGAACACAGCCGACCTTTTTAACGCACTGTGTTGTTTTAAAGGCTGTAAATCAGGTGCATTTGCATCACGGCTTCCAAAAGATGTGGTAATGACTGCGTCTGCTTTCATGATTAAACTTTGCCAGTTGTAGTTTTAGGAATTACCTTGTAAATAGAACAAATCCGACATGGTTGTCGACTTTGGACTTAAGCTCAAGCAATGGTCTGGCCATAAACCGCAGGTGGAGTTAGAGATTGGGTGGTGTAAGACAAGCTGGAGGGGGGAAGCCGGCGTTGGAAGCATATGACCAGCATCAATGAGCGACGGCTTTCATGTCACCCTGGGTTCATGTAAGACCTGTAGATTTCGTATTTTGTAGAGTCTTTACAGTCAGCACAGAAGACACAGCGTGCTCTTAACTGAAGGGCTGCCATGATAGACGACATCATTGAGACAGAAGATGGACCCGTCCCAGCTAACAGCCGCCACAAGGGACCTGACCGCCATTGTTTCTCACTCCCAACGTCATCTGTGATCCATCCTGATTAATAATGTTGCTGGCTGCTGCCCTTAATGTTTAATGTTGAACCCAACTGGCCTCCCGTTGGCCACCCTGTTCGTCTAAATCGGGCTTCCTTTAACTATATTTTTGCCCAGATTAATAAAAATTGTACACTGCCTTTTCTGCTGTTCGTGTGTCCGGGATCTTGCAAAACAGATGACAGGCTAGATAAATCCATGTACTCCGGAAACAAGACTATTTAACTGCTTATCGTAAGGTTATGTGAATGCAAGCTAATTAATAAGGTATACGTTTTCACGTAGGGTTATCTTGGATTTTAACTTAACAAATCCCGGCAGAGGTTAGTGACATATTCATCAATTCCAATTTGATTAGACAGTATTCAACGTTTTTATGCAACTTTACCCAAACACTTATATATATATAGATTACTGGTAAATTAGTGACTTTGGGTGAAACAGTGTGGTGTTTGCCTATAATCTAGTTACTACAGTAGAACAACAGGGTTGGGGGACTGACATATTTGTTATGGGTAGGGTATCTTGGCATTAATCACTCAAGAGTCTATTAATCTCTTCTAATTGTTGAAGAATGTTGCCAGACTACAGGAAAAGATGAGAGAAGATGAATAGGCTGCAAACAATTCCATTACTGAATAGAACAGATGTATCAGCCTGAAGGGTAGACAGAAGCACTGTATCCAACTGTTGTTTATCAAATTTGACAATCAATTACTTTGACCAAGCCAAATTCGTAGATGCATCAAAATTGTTCCAAAAGTAGCCAAAGATTGTTTTATTTGACAGAGTACTGAATAAGGGCGGGCCTAACCAATGCTCTCAATTACTAGTTTAGCGGAGAATCTTGGCATTGTGCTGTTATTAGCCCAACCAGAAACATCACATCAGTCGACATGGAAACAGACCACTCCCATCACATTTGCGTCTCTCAGTCTTGTAATTGCCTGAACGAAAGGACCATTGTTGCCACAATAAAACCCTGGTAATTAGGTTGAAAAATCAGTTACAAGTTTTTAGGGGACGCTGTTTCCTCGTTCTTGAAACAGCTTGCATACAAAGCCAAGCATGCTGTGCTTCCTCTCAAAACAGTAATTGCTGCGTTTCATATTAAATACATCCCTATCCAGCTCTTAATTTGCTGTGAGCTAGCTGTAATAAAGAGTCCCTCGTGGCTCCCTCCAACGTTATCGCTCCCCGGTCTTCTTTCCTGATTGATATAATGACACAATTAGCCCAGGGAGAGCGAGAGAGACAGATAGACAGGTAGACAGACACGAGCATAGGCATACTGTCATCGGCTGAAGGTTGTCTTCCACGCTGCGTCACAGGTCAGCCAGCTCCTGCCGAAACAAAATGAAATGCTTAAGAAGTCTTACGCGCACTCTGAGATTCGGCAGCCGCACTCATTGGGTACGGCCGTCAAAACATACCCTTTTCATTTTGGAGTATGTGCATTGTTTTCTGTGGAGCTCTTTGTTTGTTGTTGCACCAGTTCGCTCCCCTCTGACAATGCATCCACATTTCTAGGCACCTAAGTGTGGTTGTTTCAAATCAATCTTGTTAAAGCATCTTTCAACACTCTGCTCTGGGCATTACATTCTTCCAGCTAGTTATAATTAACCGTAGTGTTCTCTCTCTCTCCGGTTTATTGCCATTATATTAGGAAATAGAGACAATGACATGCTCCTGTAGTAACTTGCAATGGCGTTGATCATGCAAGAATAAAGTAGATACATTAGGTATAAATTCGTTATATGTTCCGTGTTTGTATTTTGCTCTTTAGGCACATTGAGATGAGATGAAATCATGGCAGAAGTTGAATAAATATCATCATTGCTATTAGTATTATTAGTATGGCTATTTGTGGTCGTAGTAGTATTCTGTCTTATGTAATAGATGCCATACTGTTTACCGTTACCGAAACTATGCCTATGTAATTTGCCCTAATTCACTCCTGTAAAAAGCTGCAGTGATTTCTCACATTGTTCAATTCACTGCTTTGTTTAGTGTCTGCTGTATATAAGTAATATTTGTTTGATTCGCTTTGATTCCTTAGTTCCGCCCATTGGCTCTTGATCAGAATTCCAGGGCTGTCATCCAATGGCGCGCTACTTGGGTTCAGCAGGGTTATGGGCCTGTTCATGGTTGTGGGAACAAGTGGTACTAATGAAGGTATTCCACAAAGTAATTACAGCTTTGTGTTAAATCAAAGCGCCAACAGCTAACACACATCTGCCAATCTCATCTGCTAACCGTGGAAAATCAAATAAAAAATGGATTTTGGTTAAGCAAGATCTGATGAAGCCGTGTGTGGGTCATAGAGCCTCAATCAAGGCATTAAAAGACACTCGCCCGAGAGAGAAGCTCACCCGGTGCTGTTAAACCTGAGAGTACTTGTGTTTGTTTGGCTCAATGTATTACTCCATATCTATCGGAAAAGAAGCCTAGGCGACATGTTAATTAATCTGTCTTGACTCGTGCCTGAAATATGACTCAAGATGAAGCCTCTCAGTCACTGTCAAAGTCGTCCGGTCCATCCCTCACCGGCGTCAGTTCCCAACAACGGAAGGACTGCCCCCCCAGAGGAAGCTTCATCGCCGCTCCGGGACCAAAGTTGAACAAAGTCCAGTCCAATGGATCAGATCTTAACAACCAGTATCAATCACCACCCTTCTACCCAGACAATCACGCCGCGTGTGCGGTATCCGTCACGGCTAATCAGGGGTATCAATCTCAGCTGGCTGGCCGTAGCCTCCCCCCCCCCCGTGCTACGCATCAGGCCTTGTGGAGTAGCGAAGAGAGTTCATCATCATTACCTGAGGTCACCTGTTAGCAAAGGCACCGGTGTCGACGAGGGCCAATCCAGAAACCTTGGAGGGACATTGGCAACCTTGGGGTCAGCAGGTCCCAGGTGGTTCAGTTGATGACCGACCTCACATGAGACGTGACTCTGGAGTAAACACGGAGGCTTTTTGTCAGCTGGCTGTCACGGTCTTGGAGACACATGTAAAACAAAGGGCCCGATAAATGAGACTGAGGTGAACACTGGTGTTGAACACTGGTCACTATTTATGTACTTGTTTTCCTGTTACTTGATTTTGCTCTTCCACTGTGCTACTTCAAGTGCTATTTTATGTGCACAAACACCCAGAATAATAGTTTTATGGGGGCTCTCGTGTATTTTTTGTATTTTTTTTTAATGTAAGAGTATTTAATTTACTTTGTTTTAAAAATGCAAATGTTGTGCCCTAATAACAACAATTTTATTTAATATATATTTAGGTGCCGTTTTTTTCTCTGCTTTGAAGCTTTTTCCCTCCGCACAGTTTCTGAATTAATTACATGACTTATTTTCTCTAAATCTGCCTAATGTGGAGATTGACACTTACCTGTCTCTTTGTTGTGTATGAGTCACCAAACAGGGCTTTGTTGGTCTTTGCTAGACTAACAAGCTGCCCTGAAACTGGCACTATACTCCCTACATAATAATAATGTTTTAAGACTATTGAGAAGGACCTACTGTACGTTGGGAAACCATAGTTACCATTCCAGACTTAAACTGTACTCAGACACTTGAATAATTCCAACTTGTTTTGAGGTTGGTCTAGGCTGATGTATGTGAGGGTTGAGTGGCAGAAGAGCAAATGTTCTTTTATAGTTTCATCTCTACTGCTCAGAAATGTACCTTGAGTCAACTTCGAAATGCTTTTAATACCAATATACATTAGACTTAATACTTAATGGAGTTTTCTTTGTTATTGATGAAAACACTTCCCAAAGCGAAGAACAATTGGATTCATGGTATATTTGTGTTATATTACACTACTGTAATTTCCCATAAACCAACACTGTGGGTAGCCCACTGCCTCTGGGGTAATTGATCAACCACTGACCTGCTCCATCTATGCCACTCTCTGCCAACCCAATTGCCCAGCAGCAAAGACGAGATGGGCTTTCATGCTGGTCTCATCGGGGCGTCTCCATAGTTAATGCTTATACTTTTCTAGGTAAGCAGGTCTGGCACTTTCCCTATGCTACCTCATTGTCCTCAAGGATGATTGTGACTCAGTTCCATCAAGCTCCTTAATGTAGAGATGACCATTAACCCATTGCACACAAAATGTTCAGTCATATCCACAGCGTCCATTGATATCCCGGCCCTGTAGACTCGATCAGCGGTCTTGTCCAACAGATTGCTTATGATATGTCATTGGATAATGTCATATCCAATGACACATTTTTACTTCTAATAGTCAAATTCTCCAGAACTGTCAATCTGGTTCCTTGCTTTACATGCCCTTTGGCTTGTAGTCTGGTGCTGTAGTCTGGTGTGGCTACACTTAGATGCCCTGACCCCATATCAGATGATATGGGCGCCCACCAGATCAACCCTGTATACACTGGCATCTCGGTGTAGCTAGTTGTGTAGGCGTCACTACCCTGATGAAGTGGTTGGAAAATAATACGGTTTACTGTTTAGTGTTGCTCAAAGTGGTCAATGATGTTATCGCTGACCAGGATGATTAAAAGCTTCAACCATCACTTTGTTATAGCTGGTCACCCATTCCGTGCCTACGTTTCGTGTGTACGGCTTTTCCCTAGAGCTCCACCCATTTTCTCCTTCTATGGAGTTCAGTTGAATGGGGTTCATAAATTGCTTTCAAATATGGACTCAATGATCTGGAACGTTTCTTTCTGAATCCTTCTGCCTCCATTAACGGAGTGCATACTGCCTAACTTCTCACAAAAATATTTATGATATCCCCCTAGATTGGTTGGATGTGGCTGTCGGTCCACTCTTAAAATACGTGAATGAGCTTAATCAAATTGTCATAAACCAATTCATATTTTTTTATGTTATGATTTTACTTAACATTCGGTTTCAGATATGGAGTGTTCTATGTTCAATAATTTGGATTATACAGTTACTTCTCCTGATGACTTGTAACATGATCACAGTACCAACAAAGAAGGGGTGGCCATCCTAGGCCTGCCTTAAAAAAGTTAATCCAAACAGCACAGGTGTTAGCAGATTTTTATAATGTAATATGATGTAGACTTTTGGAGAGTCAGTCTCCCATTTTGAATTTCTAGGTGTGTCTTTTTCATTTTTGATGAATGGTTTGATGATTGAGACCAGTTGTGTAGGAATGTCTTATGTATGGAAAGGAAACATTAATGGTTCCCAATAAATATCATTAGAAAGGTTCCAATGCATTTCACAAATCCATAATTTAAATGGTTTAAAGCTTTCAAATTTCAGAAAAGGAAGAAATATTTTGACAATAAGCTTGCTTATTATTTTGAGATTGTTTATAACATAATTCTATCCATGTTTTACACAGAAAAAAATCAAGGGGTAATGGGATAACCAAGATATTTTGGGATATTATGGTAAAGGTAAAGGTTATGCTGGAGGAAAATGTCTTGAATGGCATTCCTTGTTACCAACAGTGATATTAGGAGGGTAAACCAAATTGTTTGTTTGCTTTTAGTCCACCAAAGAGTGAAATGGGAACTTCTGACCACCAGTGATCAACACACTCTTATTTTAGTGGATTCCACAGGTTGTTCTTGAATACTGGATCAATTCCATGAATGAGAATGTAATCTGCCTCTTTGAGGTTATGATTGTTTCTTATTTTTCTACCGTAGTGAGCTCTGCAGAATACACTTGGATCAGGGGGGAGATAACATTTCTCTGAGTCACTTTCTGCAAGTTCAAGAACTAGGTTCTACTTAAAGCATAAAGGAGATATTTGGTAGATAGGTAGTTCCACATTCAGATTTTATCCTTTAGATCATAGTGTTGGTCTCGATGTTTATCACAGTGGTCTGGTCTATGTTTAGGGTTCGATGCAAACGCCAGAGTGTTTTTATAGGATAGTTACCAGTTTCATTGAATAAAATTCAATTGTAATTGCATCTTAAAGCAGTTATTGTGTTGTTTTTCTCAGTAGTTGACTGTGGGTTAAACCACAATACTTTCACATTCAGCCAATGTACCTTTTTAGAACTAGGGAGTGATATTGGCATCTAGCGAGAGTAATCAGTTTGTGTGTAAACATTATGAACATGAGAGTGAAAAGAAGATGTTCTTTCGGTGGGGTTGAACCCCATCACACTTAAAACAGGTGGAAAGGTTGTCTGCCGTTAGAACAAGTGGCACTCATTTATTGTGTATTATTGTATTACAATAAAAATAAACAATAGTTTGCAGTTTCTAATCTGAAAGACATACTTACATATTACTGCACCATGTGTACATATCCAATCAGCCTTAATGAAACGTTTGTTTACCTATGTCATAGGTTTGGGTTATGAATGGAGTAGGTACTTAGGGCTTTTTTGTAGGAGGTCTAAACATAGATTTTTACAAACTGAGAACTATTTCCTTAGTAATCAGTATTCAGATGTTTTTCGTGACATTCATCACTACATTCCATATTAGCAAATCAGAAATGGTAAATCTTCTTGACATTAAAACCATAAGTCCTTTGCTTTTCAAGTCTGCCTTGCGTATGACATTTTCAAAATGCAATGGTAAGCAGGTTTACTGTGTGATCAGGGGACTAATTTTGAACAGTTAAATATTCCCTTCTCTCTGATAGGTCAAATTTGCATTGAGTCATGACTGTGTCATGCCGATGTCCCCACTGCCTTCGCGTGTCCATGGTGACCGCTAGGGCAAGTGTAATGGCAACCGAGGCTATAGGGTTGGAACATTACACAGACTAACGAGCACAACCCCACACGCACCCAAACACACATTCCCCTGTGACCGCACTCTGACCAAACCCCCACTGCTCTCCGGCGATTAACTAAATGCGCTAAATGCTCCCAATTTGGTAATCAGGGAAAAGCTCCACTCTTTTCTTCTGTTGATCTTTGACTACAGGACATGTGGGGCAGTGTTTGATTGCGATGATTACACCCATACTCTAATGTGGGAGTGGTTGTTAGGAATTGTCCTAGGTGTGTGTGGGGGGGGGGCGGGTAGATTAGTTGTTGGGAAATAAAGCGGTAGAATTAGGTGGATAAATGTTAGATGGAGAGATGAAGTAGAAACAAATGGGGAAAGGATAGATGAGAGGTAGGGATTAATTAGAAGAAAAAGATGGAGACGGGAGCCGAGGTACCCATGCGTTGTGACTATATCTCCTCTGAGAGAGAACCACAGATCTAGAGAACCCATTTGGGGAGCAGAGATTAATACGATAACTAGATTTTCCGTGAACAGAACCCTTACTTCAAAAGCATGGGAACCAGTGAATAAACCCTCATCAACCGAACTAAGTCAGACCTCTTCCTTTTGAAGCTGGAACATCAGTACCTGCCCATTTACCGAAACCCTTTGAAACCCTACCTCTTTTTTTTGTGAAGTGACCATATCTATGTGCTCACTAGTAAAAATGATTCCTGGGGGTGTTTAGGAACAGTTTTTAATACGATTTCATGTCGCTTAAGCACTGTCAGTTCCACTGTAATGAATCCCGGGGTTGACAAACTGGGAATCCATGGCAACACAGCATGTCATGGCGTCTTGCTTGTGGCGTTGTCTTATTAGAAGATGAAATGTGATGCCGCTGTGACTGTTAGACGGTGGTGGTGAGAATCACAGGAAAGAAAAAAAAAAAAGAAACTCTCATGGGCTTAAGCAGAACAATGCCTCTCGCTTTTTTAATAACAGCACAAAACTTCACAACCGGAGTGCTGAGAAGTAAAGCTTAAATCAGTCCTGCTGAGAGGAGATGCGGTACAATCAGGGCCATTGTGTCGGTTTGGTACATCTTTACTTTTAACAAGGAAAGAAATGGCTACAAAACAGAACAGCAGTAATTGCACAACTTTGGCGTGACTGGGAACGTGTGTGTGTGTGCGTGTGTGTGTGCGGCTGGAGGTGGGAAGTTTAGGCCACGCTGACAGACTTGCTGTGCGCCGCCTTCAGATGACAGGCCTACACTAGACCAGAAGCACAGAGCAGGCAAGCGCAGTCCCTTTCCGGGTCAGCCCTGCTGTGTGGAGAAGGAATTGCTATTTGTGTCCTTGAGTGTCCGTGCACCTATCAACCTCTGTGATGTTTGAAACCAATTTCAATGTAAATGTTATTTGCAACCCCATACTTCACTCTAGAACAGAGGGCTGAGGGCTGACTTGCACACCATCCTGGGCGTACACTACCAGCGTTGTTGGGGAGTGTTCGGGGCATAGAGGGAGAAGTGTTACAAGGACAGCCTCGGGCTTGGACAACGTTTACCGGTTTACCACGTTGGTTTCTGTGTCAAATGTTGATGCTGGCGTAAAGCCAGTGTTGTTATTATGAATCACGCTGTATAAATATTGTTCAGTTTAAGGATTCTGAAGATTATTTAGATCTACTGTAAGCATTATGTTCCCAAATGACTGCGTTCCTGTTTCACCTTGAGTTAGTGAATTGTCAACGTGTTTCCCCCCTCAAAGGTCATCGTTAATTCTCCAACTGCGCTTCCTTTCCACTGGCTTAAAACAGTTTCCCAAAACATGCATGTCCTCCAGTCCCAATCTTTCTCTGTCATCACTTATTAATGTCAGTCATTTGACTAATTGATGTATTGGTGCCATCTGCCCTTGTTCCACAGAGACGGAGAGACATGGAGGAAGAAACTCCAGAGCCAGTCACTCACCCTGGTTTCAATCCTCTGCCCATGACAAGCCACCAATCAACAGCGGGAAGGTTAAATCCCGCAAGATTGATCTGGGAACATAAAACAACCTAAATGTGCCTGCGTCAGTATTCCTGAAAAGGTCAGGAATGTCACGTCACCTTTCTGTTACCTTTCTTCCAGAACCTAAAAATAAAACTTTTCCAGCCTTACTCCAGAACCTTATAACATGTTTTATCCCAAAACTAATTGGCTGACCCTTTTATCCCAGAACCTAATATCTGCTCCTTTATTCTGGAACCTAATAGTACAGCACCTCTTTATCACAGAACCTAATGCCGTAACTCCTCTTCCAGTGATACAACTCCTCCTCCTCCTCTACCAGCACTACGTTCTCTATCCCTTAACAAAATGATACAACTCCTCCTCCTCTACCAGCACTAGGTTCTCTATCCCTTAACACAATGATACAACTCCTTCCTCTTCCTCTACCAGCACTAGGTTCTCAATCCCT
>JACXGK010009164.1:0-20609 GCA_016801125.1 Novumbra hubbsi
GGCCTTGTCTTTGAAACAGTATCTCAGGGGAGAGCGCGAACGCAGTCCCCCACTACCAGAAATTATGCAATCGAGATTTCCACATTTGGGAAATTCGCAGGGGTCAGCACAGCCGAAGTGCAATGGCTGAGCCTCGCCCTGGGTGAACCGCCTTCGTGATCACGGTGTCTCCCTTGCCAGGTAAGTATGAGTTGTACACTTCGGTTGAGGGGAGCCCACTCTCCTGCTAGTATTTTTGACTGACGGTTTTTGTTTCAACTTCTGACAACGACACGCCATGTAGACATGTTTTTAATACATTTCTGAATAATTTGCGAACAAAACAAAGGAAATGTGATAACTTAATTTTGATTATATTCCGTGACAATACTGCCATTTTCCCTTCATGCAACACGGTAGAAATGCAATGATATATTGTGCTATGTTTAATAGCACAAAATGCTAAAATAGACCGTAGGCCTGGGTTCGCTAGCCTGGGTTTAGTTTGAGTTTTGTTGAGGTATTTTGTTTTGGTCGTTAGAAGAGATTGTTATTTTATATTTGTAGATTATGTTATCTTATCTTCAAACAGTAGTGGGCGGTAGGACAATGTTTGTAACGTCGTCCACCCAAATATCCCTTAAGAAGAATTTATACTACTTCCGGTTCGGGTCTGTGTATATTTTCGTACATGCAATGACATTGTACAAATAGGTTACGAAATATTCTTACGTCTTTGCATGTTTTTGTTCGCATACTTTTAAAGAAATTATTGACTGAAATTATTCTACAATATGACACCAATGTCAACGGGATACCCTGAAGAGCGAAAATGTGAAGCAAAGGTAAACAAGCTACGCTATCCCAACCGCTCGCTTACCGTTTACCAATTTGCAATACCTGTTTTGTCAAGTTAGCTAACGTTAATCTACACTCCACAATACCTCGTCTTTTCTTGAATGGATGTATATTGATAGGGTCAATAAAACGAATCAACTTTCAACTATCCCATTTTATCTGACGTACCTATACTGCTGTATATTTCGAGAAGTAAATCACACCCTCTTTGTTTACAATGTAGACTGTTGGACTGGACTATACCGATGACGAGAAGAGAGTGATCAGAGAATGCGTCCAAGAAAGCTTCTGGTACAGATGTAAGTTGAAATCAATTTTAGACACTTTGTCGACCGCTAGTAGTTAGTTAGGTTAGGATTGTAACGGGAGCCCTGGCGCTTGCTTTCGTTTTCAGAACTGTGCGGATTGAACCTGATCTCACAGGACTACCGAATTATTTTGTCAAATTACGTACGTGCAATGCTGTTTTACTTGAGTCGCAATTTTCAGTGCTTGTGAATCAACTTGGACTCGACCATCTGTGACTCAGCGCTAAACTTCTATTTGCTGTGCACACTTAGTTGCAGTTTCTTCTAGCAATGGGCAGGCTTTGACAAGGAAGTTTGATACTAGTGGCACTAGATGCTCAGATCATTTCGGTTGACAGTTGTGAAGCTAGTGAGCTGTAGAGGAGTTTGGGCACAGAGGTAGATAGGCTCCACTACAGCACTGACTACAGACTACACTACAAAACCAAGAGCATGACACTAAGTCACTAAACCAGCTCATTTCAGCTACTGTGTCAATGTTAATCTAAGACTCAAAACCAGCTTATTTCAGCTACTGTGTCAATGTTACTCTAATACTCTAAACCAGCTCATTTCAGCTACCCATTCAATGTTACTCCAAGCCTCTAAACCAGCTCATTTCAGGTTCTGTCACAATGTTTACTGGACACATGTGTCTTATTGCTACACATGTGATTTTAATGTAATTATTTCCTCCCTCCCCAAAGCCGTCCCTTTCTCAGTGGCCAGTATGCTTGTCACTCAAGGTCTCATCCATAGAGGTAAAACCTACTTCTGCCTCTGTGTTTCTTTGCCTGTTGGAACTAAAATATGCCTACATTTTCATCTTGCAAATTTGCTGAATGCAGCATGTGAATTACTAAAGGCAGTTTACAAGTCGTAGATCTTAGCCTCTAGTTCCGACTAGCAAGTGAACAAGGCACCACTTTTAATGAATATTTAGGTTAGAAGGTATTAGGTTTCACAGGGGTGGGACATACCCATAGCCCTTGTCTCTGTCTGATCTTCTCTACATATTTCTGTTTCTTAGGCATTCTGACATCCTCCTCAAGGTTGGGGTCTCTCCCTAAAGTGGCCTGTGAGTTAGTGAACAGATGTTTGTGTGTTCCAACGTGTTTGGGATTCAGTTTGCAATTTTGTGAAGTAAATCCCTTTCGTCCGTGTCCTCAGTCGCGGGGCTGTGTGGCTTCCTAGCTGGGAAGATGTCGTATGTTAAGCATTGTCAGGAGAAGTTCAAGAGGCTGGAAAATTCACCTCTGGGAGAGGCACTGAGACAAAGAACAAGATCCATTGCACAGTCAGTAACACATTCTCACACGCACACGCACAGGCACAGGCACACACACAGGCATACCCACACAGTCGCTCTACCTGTCTCTGTCGCTTTACCTCTTACCCTCCCTTTCTTTCAGCTCATCTCAGCCCAAGTCAGAGATGAGTGACCCAGATCAGATGACCTTTGATCCCATGTTCGAGGTCTCTGACCACCAGGGCCAGGTACACACACAGGCCAGGTACACACACACACACACACACACACACACTACCAGACCATGTGGCTTACTTCCGTCTGTATGTCAGGTCCCCCTCCGGGCCAGAGACAACGGTTGTCCTGATGACCCCACCCAGATACACAGCAGCCGCACCGCAGCAGATGTCGACTTCAACATGCCAGGTAACCATGAGAGGAGGTTGTAATACGTCCGAGGTGTTACCATGGCACCTACTACAGAGGACATGCTTTGGTGACCTGTAACCCCTGACATTTGTTGCAACCGCTAGCTGTTTTTTGCGCTAAACATTCCTGTAGGCTAATAGTTAATGCCCTAACGTGTTTGCCAGTTCACTTGAGGCTCCTAGGCAATCAGGGGGGGTCTTCAGGAATTATGAAAGGCTTGTTTCAGTCTTTCTGACCTCCACCCTTTGCAGCCCCATCGTTCCAGGATGACGAGGAGCCCAGAAGAAAGCCTGTCAAGTACGAGGACCTTCGGACCAAGAACCGCGAGAGCTACGAGGTCACGCTGACCCAGAGGGCGGAGACCGTACTCAAACGAGAGCCGGATCGGCCAGCCAGAACTGACCCCAAGAAGGATGGTTAGTTGGTGGGGGGGGGACTCTTAGCATCAAGGCATGAGAGCAGCTCTGAGGGTAGCCATGGCCCGGCCCGGTGTTCATTTAGCCCATTATGTTGCAAACGGGTACATCTGCAACCTAAACACGACTTTCTATTAGACAGAATCATGTAAGCCCCTGCCCATATTTTGCAGGCGTGTCTTGTATCTTCCCTCCGTTTTATGAACCCCCAACAGAGGGAAGATCTTTGCAACAGAATCAGCTATGCTTCCAAAACTAAATACGTCCAAAGCTAAATGGTTGAAAGCTAAATGGTTGAAAGCTAAATGCGTTCAAAGCTAAATGCGTTCAAAGCTAAATGCGTTCAAAGCTAAATACTTTCAAAGCTAAATGTGCCGCCTATGCTTCGGCTCTGTTCCGTCCTCAGGCTGAACATTGTCTTGGTGTCACAACTCCAATAGGAGGAAACTATTGACCCAAGCTAGGTTGTCCGTCTCAAATGATCCGTTCCCAAAGCTCTCTCCTTTTTTTCAGCAGAGAAGAAAAACATCTATGGAGACAACTTGGACCAGGAGTGACGCTCTCCATCCTACCATTTTAATGGTTAACCCTGGCAATTCCGATCTCACAATAGTATCCACAAAACCCCTGGGTATTTTGGCTCTGATTTAGGTTTGCTCCATAGAGAACGATCAAGTCTTCTGATGGCTTTTGACATTGGAGGGCTTCTACCTGAATGACGCTTCCTATGCACTTGTAGACACCGCAACAGAAAACCCTAATGGAGGCTTTCTCTATTCGTCAACGTGGTGTCACCATATGAATAAATGGGGAAATTGGTAGGTCCCCTCCATTTTCAACCAATGGATTTTGAGGAGGCAAAGAATCAAGGAAATAAAAACACTATTCTCTCATCATGTCTATTTGTCTTGATCTTGAAACGCCTCCAATAAACCCAGTTGGTTTGAAGGTTGGCAGTGATGTCTTCTGTGTATGTTACAAAATGCAGAGAGTGGTGATAATGAGTCGGAGCATGATTGTGAAGCTTTGCAAATTAATGTAGCTACAATTCATGCAAAGATAATTTGTTTGCTATAGATACGCCTCGAAATAGCTTAGATCGTTCTCTGTTTCGAATGTTCCTAGTTTTGTATTGTTTTCTTAAAGCCTTGGATGTGTCAAAATAACTTTACAAATTAAATGAATCATTTTTCTAATCAACTCCACTATGACAGTTTTTCTTTGCTGCAATCGAACATGATTTAAATTGCATACAGTATGACAGGCCCGTAGTACTCAGTAGCTAGTACTTTAAAGTCATTTCTTGACTAATATTGATGCGCATAAACAGGATAATTTCCTCCAAGACGCAGGCACGCATCTTGCTTCCGGTGTTCGAAGGGTACTGCGGCGGATGTTGATTTTTTTGTTTTGGAACCCACCACCAGAGCTAGCTGCTAACGTCGAGTGTTCGTGTCCTTGCCGATACAATTTGTTTGGTTACTGACCGACGTTTTGCCGTTTTCTAATCGTTAAAAAACATTGAAGGATCCACTCCTTAACGGCGGCAACGTGTCTCTCCCGGCGCCTTACCGGGGAAGCGCGAAGCCCAGTCGTGCGATGATGGAAGACTTTGACGAAATCTACGAGGAGGAAGAGGAAGAGGACGAGGAGAGGGCCGCGGAGGAGCAGCTGCTAAAGTATGCTCCAGACCCTGTGGCCGTTCGAGGATCTGGCCACGTCACTGTGTAAGCAACCGGCATAGCTCGCGGGGTTTGGTAAAGAACCGAACATTCATAGTTTGGGCCAACGGTTTCGATCAGTTATGCGCTATTTGCTACCACTCGTTTGCCAGAATGTGAGTACAGAAAGCAGCAGTTAGCGAAGTTCACAAGCTAATGTTAACGACTTCACATGAACGCAATCATATCGGTATATTTACGATTTCTGGGACAAAAACGAGACGGTTAGCCCGTCAACTTGCTAGTTAGTAGCTAGTTTATTGAACTCATGACAACTGCAAAATGTCTACAAACACCACTTCTCTCACTTCGTTGGCACATTTGTCACTGTTTGAAAAAGAACTTGGTCGTAAACCTCGTTATCTTTGTTGGCATTGATTTCAAGGTAGATGTAGCTAATAATAATTTACTTTCGTTTTCTTCCCTGAAGGTTTGGACTCAGTAACAAGTTTGAGTCAGAGTTTCCATCGGCACTTACCGGGAAGGTGAGTCCATTACACCACAAAACATAAAATAAGCTGTATATTAAACAAATGTATTTATACAAGACACGCCCGCATGTGGTTAGGTATGTTACCAGGTGTTCACATGGGTAATCAATGATCGCATGGTTTTCTGGTCCATACTGGACTAGATACATCTGGTAACCTTATCTTTAATTAGCTACTAATGCTGCGTTTACAACCAGATGGAAAATTGACGTTTCGTAATGGTATGTCACACAAGTGGAAAAATATTCACAGCAGTTCCCATCCCGTCTTTTTTTTGTGGGAATATCTTTCGTGATTTATATGCTATGCTGCAACATTGCGTGAACCCAGAACTTTGTTAAACAATAAGAATAATGAATAATGTGCATTCTATAGAATGCTGAGGTCACTCCCCCCAAGGCCAAATTAGAATATTTGCCACTCCTTTTTTGCTTTGTCCAGGATTCATCACAATGAATCTGATGTCTTGCCATCTGGTTATGTATAAAGCATTACCCAGGACTTAGAAGAACCCGCAAAGTGCCATTATTATTTTACTCTTTGACACAGAGACGGGCGAAGAGGATGCGAGTTGGTTAATATTTTTGTCTGTCCGTTCTCCAAACCCCTAGGTGGCGCCAGAGGAGTTCAAGGCCAGTATAAACCGTGTGAACGGCTGTCTGAAGAAGACGTTGCCGGTTAACGTCCGGTGGCTGCTTTGTGGCTGCCTCTGTTGCTGCTGTACGCTGGGATTCAGTCTCTGGCCTGTCATCTGCCTCAGCAAGAGGGTAAGACACTGACTGACACACACGCGCCTTCCCTCTAGCTTGTGATCTTACCCCTCTCTCTGCTCACAGACACGGAGGTCCATGGAGAAGCTATTGGAGTGGGAGAACAGGAGGCTCTATCACAAGGTAGGGGGAGGGGCCTGTACCACAGGGAGGCAGTGATTGGTTCAAGTGGTTAATGTTGAAATGTATACTTTGCTGTGCTTAGGCACTCTGTCGTTGGATAAAAGATCGGGCTTTCTGGATGTCATTCAAAAGTCATTTTCTAACGCCTAGAAACCATTATTAGGACATTACTAAGCTGTCTCCCAGTATTTATATTGATTTCTGTTGTATGTAGTAGAAAACATTGTTTCAACAAGTCATGCCTAGACGTTTGCATGCATTCATTTTATCCCCACTTCATCAGTTCATCTATTGTTAAAGGTTTGAGTCAAATTGTGAGCACAGTTATGGAAACTATAGTCTACATAGAGCTATATAGCTATAGCTATAACTATAGCCCACATAGAGCTATATAACTATAGCCTACATACCCATCAGAGAAAGAGAAGCGTGAAAACTGATACAAAACAGATTTCTGAACTATGACAAATTCTAAAACATGGTCCAGTTGTGGACTTTTCTTTGGTCCAAACGTGGAGAAAGGTTGTGTTGGGCTTGAGGGTTTGTGTTAGAAATGAAGAAAGGATTGTGAATGTTAAAACAGTTTTTTTAGTTATGTTTTTTTAACATAATTATTTTTGTGGATTAGTTCGTTTTTTTAAAGAATCTTTGTCTGTCTGTCTCCGTATGTTCTTTTCTACCAGCTGTGTTTGCATTGGAGGCTGAGCAAGAGGAAGTGTGAAACCAATAACATGATGGAATACGTAAGAGATGCACGCGCACACACACGCGCACACACATGCACGCACACACACACACACAATTAACACTCTCTCTTTTCTATCTAGGTGATTCTAATAGAGTTCCTACCCAAGATCCCAATCTTCAGACCAGACTAGGACCCTTCCTGTGCATCCAGCATGTGATCCTCCCATAATGCCTCTCTGCTGGGCTCAGTCACCTCTCCAAAATCATCCCAAACATGCCCCATGCCCAACAACTACACAACCATTTTGTGTTTGCTGGGTATCTCCCTACTCAGAGTCTCCCCCGCTACCCAGAAAGCATCTGTTTACACCCATTGAGCCCCCTCCCCATTTTCTGCGATGTTCACCTAAAAAAACAAGTCTGTGACTTCGTAAGCCCCCGATTGGCCATGTTGACTTGGCACCAGTCTGGTCGTCATGTGATGCCAAGCCCAAAGAGGGCGCTGGAACTATAGACATGTAGAACTGGAGAATATGGACTCTAGAATGTGTTCTTGAACTGGAATGTCAAACCCTCTTTCTCAGCGACCTCCCTGTACACACGGCACAATCTTTACTTAATTTGGTACCCCTACTTTGAACTGAGACGTACTTAGTGTTGTTGAACTTTGGTGGAACAGATGACTTAACAATCAATGGGTTAGCTATGTCTCATCTACATCTCCTGACATCCAGATCTAAAGATTGTTAACAAAACAGAATATTGATTGAACCATGGATTAGCAATGGAACAGCCTTGGAACTCCAGTGGAACATCCACGTTTTTTGCAGTTTTGTATTCAACCAATCATCAGCCTCTGAATGGCAAGTCTACAAGCTGAGAGAACAGCCGGAGCGAACGCCACAGTGGCCCATCCACAGGAAACATCTGACTCTTCTCAATACACCCACCCGTCAGTTTCCCAAATAGCAACCTTCACCTGAAATGTTTGCTGGAGATTTCTCCATCAGGTAGCACACTAGGTCATTGAAATGGACGCTCTCTCCGACCGATACATAGTATGTCTAAATTCAATAAACTTTGTCCTTCATGTTGGCCTGTGGTACCCCAGTAGGGAATTTGATTTAAAAACTAGTGCCCCCTAAGGGCTACTCCCGGCATGACACCTTGTTCGCTGACATTAGTGCACTGTGGGTAACGTTTAGGGCTAACTAGACACGCCCTAAAGCTGACAATCACATGGACTGTCAAGCCGTATCCTCTGGGGCCAACCTAGTCTTCAAATAGCGCACGGTAGTGAGTAGGCTACCATTTGAGACCAGAGCCTATGTATATCTTACCCCTGGACATGGTGAACTTGCTGAATCTGTAGTGCTGTGTTGTCAGTGTTGTTACGGACAACAGGATCAGTGAGGCAACCCAAAACAAAGTTCTTATAATTTTTCCGTCATTAAGAACAGTTTTTTAAAGAAGGTTGTTGGTTTTCTTCTCTGTGTCTAGTAGTGTGTGTGTGTGGCATTTTGAATGTATTTGTATCTCTGAACACTTAACCCAACCAATCGAGTGCTGACGTCTACTCAACCCAACCAATCGCAGTGCATGCATCCTAAGTAGCACCATACTCATTTCTGATGCACTCCTTTTCACCATGGCCCAAGGTTGGCCGGGAACGGGGGGGCGAGGGGCCTTGAGAGGCATGACTCGTATTCACCGTAACCCCCTCAATTGAAACACAAACTAGTGGGTTTTTCTCTTTTGTTATTGTTATTCACTCGTATCTCTGTGTTTGTCAGTTTGCCACTGTCCCTACAATGTTAGCTCATTAGATGATTTGTTATCTTATCGTAAACAAATCTCTCACCGGTATCGTGCACTTCTGTTGAACTCTGGTCCAAAGTAGTGTGCGTGTCTGGGAATAGGCTGCCATCCGGGACAGCTTTAAATGATCGCTTGAGGTCAAAGGTCATGCCTAAGGGGTTACCACAGAGACCCATCGACATGTAGCAACAAAACAGGGGTCAGCCTTGGGCCCGGATTCTACCAAATAAACCCTTGTTTGAAAGCTTGCCGGATAAAAGGGCTTTTTGAGATGGAATTACAGCAGGCTTGGAGGAAAATCCTGCATGCCACAGGATTGTCTACAATCTGTCTTATTGGTTTCCTCACATATAAAGCTAGTTTGAGGCCATAAGATGGGAGGGGGTCATGGAATGAGTGTGTTTTCACAATGTAATATCGGTCTGTTTGGACCTTGGTCTCCCTTTTTTATTCTTTGCAGAGTATTTCTGAATGTGTGTGTGTGTGTGTGTTGTATGAGGTATGTGAAAAGGCATATGTACAGAAATAAACTACCCAGGAACGGGCTGTATTCACTTTCTCAGTTGTTCTCTATCTGCTGTGTTATTCAGCTCTTTTTCATACCACAACCCTTCTTATCTATTCCACCATTTAGTTCCGTCTAGTAGACAGTCCAGGATGTTCTGCTCCTCCAGCTGGTTCCGTACAGACCCCCTCAGCTGCTGGTTGGCACAGCTAGTGGTTCCCTGGTTCCGTACAGACCCCCTCAGCTGCTGGTTGGCACAGCTAGTGGTTCCCTGCGCTGGAGCAGGTTCTATTTGTCAGGCTAATTAACACAAATGTCACTTTTCATTGCCTTTGCTCATCCTCACCAAGGGGTCATATAATTAATGAGGGTATGCAGTGAAATGAGTGTTTGGATGGCATCACTGTTATTCGGACTCTATTCCAGCGGGAATTATTTATGGGCTTAGTTTTATGTCTTTCAGATTTGTTATGAGGCCTTACGTAACCCTTAGCGAACCACATTGTGTGAATTGTCCAGTACACTGACACAGCAGCTGACTGCACTTCAACCCCTCCTTATATGAGCTTTCAATCCAAAGTGCATTCAAAACAAATAAATGTGTCCCAATGTTTTGAGTTCACTGTACCCCGAGATAATCATGAGTAATCAGTGCGTTTTCACGCTGGTCCCTGTGGGGAATCGAGCCCAAACCCTGGCGGTTTCAATTTCCAAGTGACTCACGGGGGACCCCGGAACAAATATGTTTACAACTGTACCAGTACCGGGTCGCTGGCTGGTTGTGGGTCATTTAGGGGTATTGACCCGGGAATCCTGTTCCACTCCATGTCTTCATCACAACCCCCCAGTCAGGAAGTTGCCCAGTTCTTAAATATGTGCTTAGACATTGAATAGGGTGCTTAGAATGAATGTCTGGTCCCCTGGTACACAGGACAGCTTAATGCCCCTTTACAACAACATGTGTAAGATAGTGGGTGTTTTTCTGTGTGGGTGTGTGTGTTTAAATGTTTTTGTGTGTTTGCCTGACCTTGGCTAAAACAATATTTGTGCTGTCTCTGGACAAGGGCTACAAGCGTTGGTATTGCTCAAAGCTCGGATTCATCCAGAAGGGTCTTTTGGTTGCACTTTATTTTGTTCAATACACATTCTTACATTACAGATTTTGTTCTATACAATAGATGGTATTACTATGAACTTGTCTTCATATAGTAAGAAATAGTACAACAGGAAGACATGTTCAGATGACTATTATTTTCCATTGACAGTACTGGTATATATCCCAAAGGAAAACAACAGAGCCCTAGTCCAGGGGCACTCAACTCCCTACAAGGTCCGGCAATAAATAAGGCCCTGGTATAAATACGGCCCTGGTATAAATAAGTCCCAGGTATAAATAATTCCCAGGTATAAATAAGTCCCAGGTATAAATAAGGTCCTGGTATAAATAAGTCCCAGGTATAAAAAAGGCCCAGGTATAAAAAAGGCCCTGGTATAAATAAGGCCCTGGTATCAATAAGGCCCAGGTATAAATAAGTCCCAGGTATAAATAAAAGTCCCAGGTATAAGTAAGTCCCAGATATAAATAAGGGCCTGGTATAAATAAGGCCCTGGTATAAATAAGGCCCTGGTATAAATAAGTCCCAGGTATTAATAGGTCCCAGGTATAAATAAGGCCCAGGTATAAACAAGGCCCTGATTAGATGGTTGACAAGACAACTGGGTTAAACTGGCCTGTAGCTCAAGAAAAGAGTTTGAGGAATATAGACTGTTATGGTTCCTTGAGGAACTCCATGGTTCCCTGAATAAACAACCAAAAATGTAGTTATTAGAAAGGCCTTTATGGACACAGAATGACACTCCAGTCATATTTGATATACGATCATACTCATGCACAACACTGTTGATAAAACCTGTTGATAACCTTTAGTATCACAACCATTGTATATAGTAAAATGCATTTCAGACCTTCTTCAGGTGTTTTTGGTGGATATCCTCAAGTTCTATTAGAAGTTCCACTTTGCATAGTCGTTTTACAAGAATTGGCCTTGTTGTGTTCTTGCAGAAAGGCAACAAACAGAAGAGACATGATGCCTTTAATTTTACAGATTGATGGAATCGTTCATGGGCGGTTTCAGGAACAACCATTCAAATATAAAAGGGTTCTTAAAGATGACATGCAATGAATCACACCTGATTGTACATATGGGCAGGTCATTAAGACATTAGCTTGCTTAGTCAGGTCTGTACGTCTACATGAAAGAACTGATCCAGTCCCCCACTTTTTCAAGGTATTCACCAAAACGTTCTATATATTCTATCACAGCTGCGCTGTGCTTCTCAAAGAACCGGTCTGTTTTTATCAATGTCTTCTTGACTGCATCTATCTCCATGAAGTCCATTACAGCCTTGTGAATGTTTTCCGTGTCAGGCAATAGTTTAGAGGTGTCTGAACAGAGATCTATGGAGATAGAGAGAGATAAAGATTGAGAGGAAAATAGGAAAAACATTATCCACTATCCACAAGAACACTTTTTTATTTAAAACATATTCTGTTTAGACAGGCTGTCCCAGAGGCATTTCTGGATGAAGCGTAATGTTCCATGTAGAACATTTCAACATTTAACAGTTTATAAGATGTTAACTAACCTTCGTCTCCATCAGCCGTGTATCTAGGTGGCAATTTGAGACATTCAACCTGTGTATCAAACTGAAGCAGTTCAGCATCAGTGAGGACTCTTCTCTTACCTGGAAGTACATTTAATGACAATAAGTACAAGTAATGTATTTTTAAAGAAATATTTTTATTCCGTTCAAATTAAATGCATTTTAACAACTGCTGTTAATTAATTTCAACAATCCGTCCCTTTCAAGCTATGTAATCAGTTTAATTTCTATTTAACTTCCATTAAAATAGATTTCATTCATTTAATCCAGATTCAATCCATTAAAATCAAAAATATTATATCAGTCAAATTAATTCACTTTAACAAATGTCAATGACATTTTATTGGATTTATGACAGTTCTCTCAATTCATGATACTTTCTTTAATGTAATTCAAGTCATTTCAAGACAATTAAAAAGATAACATTGTAATCCATTAAATACAATAAAGTAAACTTCTTACTAAGGAGTTTCAGGGTGGTGTGAACGTTTCCATGGATGGTGGTTGTAGTCTGGGTCACCAGACAGTCGTGGCAGGCTTGCAGCAAGACCGCAGTAGAGGGGACAACGTAGTCTTTGATGACAGACGTCACAAGTTATTTTCAAGCTCAGAAGAAAGACTCATGTCCTTCTTTTCATGGGGGTGGTGACAGTCCACAAAATGTAAAGCATTTCTGCAAAGAACCCAAGAGACTATGTCTTCCTAACAGTTAATATGATAACTGGACAGCACATATACTAAAGGTTGTTTACTGCCTTCACTCTAAGGAAATCTCTGTGGTAGCTGGTCAATTTATACTCTATTCATCAAGTGCACATATTTGACAAATTGGTCACAGTAACAGCGCCTAACACGGTAGTCAAAAGAGGTTTTATGTAAGTAGACCACTCTATGTAAGAGTGAGACCTCTTTATTTATGTTACATCAACTGTCAATATTAGTACTGGTCAGCACATTTACTAAAGGTTGTTTATTGGTTTCACTCACCAATTTGCAAGTCAAGGTCATCCCTTGTTGAAAGATCTACTCTAGAATCAATTGGATCAACGTTTTAAATCCATGATTTTTCTATCCCGAATGTAATAATTACCTTTTTAGGTAAACCGTAATTGTATTTCATTCTGTGGAAGAGGAATGGACTTAGTTTACTAACCTTTTTGGACAGTAGCTCTGGCAATGTTGATGACCATTTTGCGATCTAGGGCCAGTTTGCATTTTGAAAAAATTCTTCGACTATTAAAATGAAGTATAAAACTCTTTGAACCGGTGGCATACTTTGGAAAATAAACCTATTCTTTAGACTTTTCCCCTCCAAGAAATCTGAAATAACCACTTTTTGGAGACGTTTTTGTTCTTGTTGTATCATTAAGTCAGAAACAGACCAAATCCAGGTTTTTACTTACTTAAGATAATCATTGTGTATAGCTAAATCAGAAACACACACACAGGTCCAGGGTTCTACTTAAGATGATCATGTTGTATAGTTAAGTCAGAAACACACACACAGGTCCAGGGTTCTACTTAAGATGATCATGTTGTATAGTTAAGTCAGAAACACACACACAGGTCCAGGGTTCTACTTAAGATGATCATGTTGTATAGTTAAGTCAGAAACACACACACAGGTCCAAGGTTCTACTTACCAAAGATGATCATGTTGTATAGTTAAGTCAGAAACACACACACAGGTCCAAGGTTCTACTTACCAAAGATGATCATGTTGTATAGTTAAGTCAGAAACACACACACAGGTCCAGGGTTCTACTTACCAAAGATGATCATGTTGTATAGTTAAGTCAGAAACACACACACAGGTCCAGGGTTCTACTTAAGATGATCATGTTGTAATGTTAAGTCAGAAACACACACACAGGTCCAGGGTTCTACTTACCAAAGATGATCATGTTGTCTTTCAGAGTAAGGTTGGAGTTCTTACTGTAACATTCATCCACTCTAATAAGAGAAAAGAGGAGGAGAAGCAGTAGGAGAAGGAGATACATGGAGAAGAATCCAGAGAAAGAAGAGGAGAGACAAAGAAAAAGAAGAGCAGATGGGGAGGTGAAGAAAGAGAATGTTGGGGAAGTGAACAAAGAGAACAATGGAGAGGTGAAAGTAAAGAATTAGAGGGAGGTGAAAGAAGAGCATGATGGGGAGGTGAAAGAAGAGCATGATGGGGATGTGAAAGAAGAGCATGATGGGGAGGTGAAAGGAGAGAATGATAGGGAGGTGAAAGAAGAGAATGATAGGGAGGTGAAAGAAGAGCATGATGGGGAGGTGAAAGGAGAGAATGATGGGGAGGTAAAAGAAGAGCATGATGGGGAGGTGAAAGGAGAGAATGATAGGGAGGTGAAAGAAGAGAATGATAGGGAGGTGAAAGAAGAGCATGATGGGGAGGTGAAAGAAGAGCCGATGAGGAGGTGAAAGGAGAGAATGATGAGGTGAAGAATGATTAGGTCTAGAAACCAAACAAATACAAACACAGACATGTAGTTCAGTCAAATTGAGGTCCATTTGGGCAGTAACAGCATTTTACTTCAACTTAACTAATAAACTATTCCCTAATGCCTACATCTCTATAATATATGGTTTTCTCTAAACTGAACCTAGAAGCCAGAAACAAAGTTATTCCTGGAGGAGACCTGCAAAGAAACTGGTGGGGACTGAATTGTCAGGATTGACTTTGTTTGCAGTAAAACCAGAATCACACACTTACAGTTTCATGTATACTTTGGCATTCAGCATGTTGCTGGACGTCCCTGGGGAAAGGTCCCACCAGATGCTTTCAGTGAAAAGTTCATTCCAAGTCCGGATACCTGGTGTTTACAGAAATAATCTCAATAAGGTCGGTTGATCAAATAACGCAACACACATGTAATCTGGTCGGTTGATCAAATAACGCAACACACATGTAATATGGTCGGTTGATCAAATAACACAACACACATGTAATCTGGTCGGTTGATCAAATAACGCGACACAAATGTAATCTGGTCGGTTGATCAAATAACGCAACACACATGTAATCTGGTCGGTTGATCAAATAACTCAACACACATGTAATCTGGTCGGTTGATCAAATAACACAACACACATGTAATCTGGTCGGTTGATCAAATAACGCAACACACATGTAATCTGGTCGGTTGATCAAATAACGCAACACACATGTAATCTGGTCGGTTGATCAAATAACACAACACACATGTAATCTGGTCGGTTGATCAAATAACGCGACACAAATGTAATCTGGTCGGTTGATCAAACAACACGACACACATGTAATCTGGTCGGTTGATCAAATAACGCAACACACATGTTACCTGGTTGGTTTATCAAATAACGCAACACACATGTTATCTGGTCGGTTGATCAAATAACGCAACACACATGTTATCTGGTCTGTTGATCAAATAACGCAACACATGTTACCTGGTCGGTAAATCAAATAAAGCAACACACATGTTATCTGGTCGGTTAATCAAATAACGCAACACAATTGTTACCTGGTCGGTTGCTACTCATGGAAATCAAGGACCATTTCCCAATCATCTGAACGGGAGGAACAGACACACACAGACACACACAGACACATACAGACACACAGTATGTAACAATCAGTCCCAGAACTATGTACAGGGAAAAGACAGACATACATTAAATCATACAGACACAGAAATGAAATCACACAGACACACAGAAACATCTAGATAAGCAGTGAACTAGATAGTGTCAATAGATGCTCACCGGATCTACGTTCTTTATGTCCAGGGGTTTGACGATTGTCTCACAGGCTTTAGCAGGAGCCGTCTGACTCACTGAGACCAGACTGAAGATCACAGCAACACACACCTCCAACATGCTGACACTACCCATGTCTCCCTATGTAGTCACTATGTATCCCTTATGGCTTGTATTATAGTCTCTATGTAGTCCCTATGTATCCCTTATGTCGTCTTCTCTTGATTCGTCTTACTAACACCGAAGTGCCTAGTCCCATTACTTTCTGTCTTCTCGCTGCCTACCTACTTATTTCCTAAAGCTGGTGGCAGAAGACACATCCAGTCTTATACCCTCAGAGGTGTGTGCCCTCCCACCCACCCCCTTAACCCGCCCACCTGTCACTCACCCACCGTCACCCACCGCCCCTCGAACTCTTCCCCTTTGCTCCCCAAACCGGAAGGAATATCTCCACTGTTGACATTCATGGTTACTGTTGTAATGCAGGACAAAGTCCACGACCTGGATTTAATCAGATGAACGAAAGGACGAGTAGGTTGTGTTCATCTTTTTTTCAGTCCGTCACAGAAACTCGGAAAGGTTTGTGTGTACAGTCTATTCAGAAAGTATTCCGGCCCCTTCGCTTCCTCTGCTTCCCGTTACCTTACAGACTCATTTCAAATATTTGTGATTGATCTGGCGAATTGTTGACACGGTACCTTTTATCAGTGAATGTTTAGTGGTCATTTTTGCCCAGTTAGGTAAGGTGGGACTGAGTGGGTGGGATGGAAAATCATGGAAGGGAAAACAGGACCAAAAGATGGGTGGAATGAATACCATCAACAGTATAAATACAGTTATTAGAAAGGCCTTTATGGACACAGAATGACACTCCAGTCATATTATTTATGCTATCATTTTTGTGCACAACACGGTTGATACAACCTGTTGAAAACCTCCAGAATCACAACCCCTGTAGATATTACACTTAATCTCAGACCTTCATCAGATGTTGTTAAGTTCCATTAGAAATCACACATCGTTTTGTGAAGTACTGGGGTTCTTAATGGAGACAAAATGTCTAAATGGTTCTACTACTTCCAGTGTCAGTAAGAGTGCATCTAAACCAACCTGATTCTATTACTAAGGTGGAAATGTGAACGTTTAAATTCATAGACTGCGATGTGAATGTATGGATGATAGAGAATCAAAGAGAGGAATTAAAGTACTTTACCTAATTCTAAACATTTTCACAGTGAACCATGTTCATTAGGTGATAAGGAATTATGAATGCTAGTTCTGTAACTGACTTTTCTGCAAAAAAATATTAAACAGTATTTACTGCATAACACCGTTTTGATGAAAGCTTCTATGGTTTTAGAATGCAATGTTGTGTACTTTTCAAAGGTCATAGGCCACCTGAGGAAAAGCTTTGTATTTGTGCAGTTGTTATTTGCCAAATAATAATATAACATCATTTCAAAATCTATTTTTGTCCAAAGGTTATATCTTGGGACATTTTCAGCAGAAATGTCATGCAGACAGACCGAAGAATCTGTCTACATCTGACAAACAGTAATTAGACGAAAATAATTTTAGGGTCAAATAGAAATCCAACAAAGTGCTTGCTCAGCATCTGGCAGAGTCATCTGGCACCAATATACACACTTTGAGTTATTGTTTGTTTGCTTGTCTCAACAGCTCACGGTTTGTCCATTGTTTAATCCTATTTCTAGTGGATATGCTACATGTTCTTTGTAAACTATTTAAGTTCTGTTTTGTTGTTTAGTACAGCACCTTTGCATTTTACGTGTACAGTCCGTGTAGTAGTTTTGTCTTGTTTGGGATTAAACTTGTATATATTTTATCACAGCTGCGCTGTGCTTCTCAAAGAACTGGTCTGTTTTTATCAATGTCTTCTTGACTGCATCTATCTCCATGAAGTCAATTACAGCCTTGTGAATGTTTTCTGGGTCAGGCAATAGCTTAGAGGTGTCTGGACAGAGATCTATGGAGATGGAGAGAGATAAAGAATGAGAGGAAAATAGGAAAAACATTATCCACTATCCACAATAACACTTTTTTTATTTAAAACATATTCTGTTTAGACAGGCTGTCCCAGAGGCATTTCTGGATGAAGCGTAATGTTCCATGTCGAACATTTCAACATTTAACAGTTTATAAGATGTTAACTAACCTTCATCTCCATCAGCCGTGTATCTAGGTGGGAATTTGAGACATTCAACCTCTGTATCAAACTGAAGCAGTTCAGCATCAGTGAGGACTCTTCTCTTACCTGGAAGTACATTTAATGACAATAAGTACAAGTAATGTGTTTTTAAAGAAATACTTTTATTTAGTTCAAATTAAATGCATTTTAACAAATGCTGTTAATTAGTTTCAACAATCCGTCCCTTTCAAGCTATGTAATCAGTTTAATTTCTATTTAACTTAGTCCAATACATTAAAATAGATTTCATTCATTTAATCCAGATTCAATGCATTAAAATCTAAAATATTATATCAGTCAAATTAATTCACTTTAACAAATGTCAATGACATTTTATTGGATTTACGACAGTTCTCTCAATTCATGATACTTTCTTTAATGTAATTCAAGTCATTTCAAGACAATTAAAATGATAACATTGTAATCCATTAAATACAATAAAGTAAACTTCTTACTAAGGAGTTTCAGGGTGGTGTGAACGTTTCCATTGATGGTGGTTGTAGTCTGGGTCACCAGACAGTCGTGGCAGGCTTGCAGCAAGACCGCAGTGGAGGGGACAACGTAGTCTGTGGTGACAGACGTCACAAGTTATTTTCAAGCTCAGAAGAAAGACTCATGTCCTTCTTTTCATGGGGGTGGTGACAGTCCACAAAATGTAAAGCATTTCTGCAAAATAACCCAAGAGACTATGTCTTCCTAACAGTTAATATGATAACTGGACAGCACATATACTAAAGGTTGTTTACTGCCTTCACTCTAAGGAAATCTCTGTGGTAGCTGGTCAATTTATACTCTATTCATTAAGTGCACATATTTGACAAATTGGTCACAGTAACAGCGCCTAAACATGGTAGTCAAAAGAAGTTTTATGTAAGTAGACCACTCTATGTAAGAGTGAGACCTCTTTATTTATGTTACATCAACTGTCAATATTAGTACTGGTCAGCACATTTACTAAAGGTTGTTTACTGGTTGTTTATTGGTTTCACTCTACAGAAATCAATTTATAAGTCAAGGTCATCCCTTGTTCAAATTTCTCCTAGTTATAAACTTTGGAATACATTCTATAAACATTATAAATCCATGATTTTCTATCCAGAAAATAAACAACCTTTTCCTTTTTAGGTGAACATTGTATATTGTTCATTCTGTGCCAGAGGAAACACACACACAGGTCCAGGGTTCTACTTAAGATGATAATGTTGTATATTTAAGTCAGAAACACACACACAGGTCCAGGGTTTTACTTAAGATGATCATGTTGTATAGTTAAGTCAGAAACACACACACAGGTCCAGGGTTCTACTTACCAAAGATGATCATGTTGTATAGTTAACCCTTAAAGGTCAAAATCCGCCAGGCAATATCTTGACCTTTTGACCTCTCAGGAGGTCATCCTTTATGGTAGAATGATGTCCTTAATATTATGGATTCTGAAAACCCTTAACTTGAAGAAGGATGAATAGATTACATTGTTTGAGACGACTTAATGAGTATATTAGTGAAAATGTGTGAAGGGAATATAAACGTATGTAGACATGTAGTTGTTTTTATTGAGAAGCACATAGTGTCCCCCAAATGGTAGGGCTTTTTATTTCACATTTGGACATCAAATTCCAAACCACTACAAATTGTTTATTGTTTGAAAATGTAACATAATATACAAAGAAATCTGCATTATTTCTTCTTCTGTAAAATATCAACCAAAATTGAAACTTTTATACAAAAATCAAAGATCAGATTGAATTCTTATCAGATCAGATTAACCCCTGATAAAATGTCTTGTTTTGTGTATGCACTCACGAAATACAGTGTTTTTGTGGTCGAGATTTGGAAGGTTTCTGCTTTACAGAAATACACAAACGACATGTCATTCAGTCTGCGGTTTCCTTTTGGTTTGACAGAATATATTTAGATTTCTTTGCCCAGATGCTCTTTCCAGAGTGATCTACAGGAGCAATTACATGTTTCCAACTGCGGCACAGTATTTGCAGCTATTAATCCATCAGGTAATTGTAAATATATTAATAGAAAAAGTAGGCTGAACTTATTTGAAAGGACCTGAAGTGTTGTCTGTGCACTTGAACAATGCCAAAATGATTTTACATATTAGTTTGGTGCTGACACAGAATTACTGACACAGAACCAATGATGAATTACTGACACGGAACCAAAGACTAATTACTGACACAGAATGTCTGACACGCAACCAATGATGAATTACTGACACAGAATGTCTGACACGCAACCAATGATGAATTACTGTCACAGATCTACTGACACAGAACCAAAGACTAATTACTGACACTGTACCAATGATCAGTTGATGTTTAGGGAGGGTTTTTAATGTTGTCCAGTTAGGTAGTGTGGGACCGAATGAGCAGGTTGGAAAATCAATGAAAGAAAAACATGCTAAAAAAGGTGTGAGAGGTGTGTATAATAATATATATATAATGCTAATACCTACAATAACAGTCAACACAATAGAGATGTGAGGACATGTGAATAAAATATATATACTGCTAATACCTCCAATAACAGTCAACACAATAGAGATGTGAGGACATGTGAATAAAATATATATACTGCTAATACCTCCAATAACAGTCAACACAATAGAGATGTGAGGACATGTGAATAAAATATATATACTGCTAATACCTCC